>JAJJKD010000115.1:0-137148 GCA_022376535.1 Xylariaceae sp. FL0662B
AGCAAGTGAGGATTCACAAGGCGGAGCGATCCCAATATCCCGGTCGCTACATAAGTTGAGCGCTCTCATCCTCCCGCAGCGCGCTGATTGCCATATTCTCGTCTTAATCGAGTTTGCGTTAAACACAAGCCGGAGAATTCTGCAGCCTGGTGTGCATTAGAGTTATTCAAATCATCTAAAGATACGTTGCGTTGCCATTGAATTCGACTACTGTCGAATTTCTCCTGGTCCCATCGCGCCCATAACGAGCATCTTGAGTTCTACCGACCTTAGGTCTCAAAGCAGGTCGCCAGCGACTGCACCAATTCGTCGACCTGGATTCTGTGCAACTCCACCAATTGCCGTCGCAGCCTTCGTTTCTTCTATGCGTTGCAGCCTTGCGGTTGCTGGTTAGTTAGGCGCATAGTTCCTAGGAGAGTTCGGACTGTTATTTCGACGATCCTCCGGCATTACATGATATATGTCTCATTGTTGGCAATTATGTCTTGAAGAGCATAGTATTTTTGAAAAGCTCAACATTTAGCTTCCCATAGCGTAGGGTATTCCACTCTAGCGGGCCATTATCTCGCCGTAGGGGCAAGGTTGTGGGTAGTATTGCTTCTATTGTTACGTTTATAGGATCACAAGCCGCTGCGAGGCGGCGCAAGTGAAACTCAGGCGTCGTTTGCTAAGGCATCATGGCAACGGTCAGACAATTTTATCAAGGCTCCACGCCGGTTCGCTCACTCAACGTGCACGGCGCAATGGCGGCAGATGTGACTAATGACATGGATCGACGCTCACGGTCACCGGTCGTGAATGGCGTGAACATCAACAGTGGGCTGCGAAGAGGCGACACTAGAACAGCTGTGATTATCTATGGTCCCGGACAGGAGAATATTGTATCTATATTCGCTGACGTCTTGGGAAAGCCGCATCGCATGGCCGACGGTTTTCGCGGAGTAACTTCCGCAGAACAAGAATTGGTGCTCGGGATCTCAGCGGAGAAAGCCAAGATCGATATTTCCTCAAGAAATCGAGATGCTGTGGTTGCGATCAACGCCCATTGCGTCAACCTAGGAATGCCTCCCGACACTTATTTATCAATGGAGTGTGACTACGAATTCTTATATACGGAGGCGCCATTCTTCCGTCGGGATTTAGCTCGCTTCATATCTTTTACTCTTGGCCAGATCAATCACCATGAGACTCTTATGTCAAAACCACGAACTTACTTCATTTCGACTACTTTTCCCGATGTCCGGGCCGCACTCCCCAACATAGACATTCTCACAGTGGGTGCTGATGCTGTAGAGTTGCGTGTTGACTTACTGAAAGAGCCGCTGAGTGACGGCACCTTCGCACCGATACCCAGTTTGAGTTATGTTGGTGAGCAGGTCATGCTTCTTCGCCAGGGCACCGAATTACCCCTTATTTTCACGACACGATGCACGAGAGAAAACGGCCGATTTCCTATGGACAACCCTGACCTATATTACGAGTATCTCTATCGAGCAATTCAATGGGGCGTCGAGTACATCGATGTCGAGCTTTGGCTTCCGGAAAACATTCGCCGCAAGCTCTATGAACAGCGCGGTAACAGTCATATTATGTCTGCCTTCCATGATTTTTCGGGGACGTTCAAATGGCCATCAGTTCAAGCCCAGTCCATCTTTCTCGAGTCTCGAAAGTTCGCTCATATTGTTAAGATGATAGCAATAATCAATGATCACAATGAAAACTTCGAGTTGGAGTACTTTCGTTCAAAGATACGAAGCGAGTATCCCGACTCGCCACCCCTTTCTGCTGTCAACATGGGGGAGACGGGCCAATTCTCACGAACTTTGAATAGGGTCTTCACGCCGATCACTCACCCGCTTCTCCCGATCATTGCTGCCCCAGGCCAAATGAGCGCTGCTGAGATCAACGCTGCCTTATCACTTCTTGGGCAGCTTCCGAAAAAACGCATTTATGGAGTCAGTAGCCCGTTCAACCGCATTGCGACACCTTACGCGCCTTTTTACGAGAAATGCCTTAATGAGCTTGGTTTACCGCATCAATTTGCGATGGTTGAAAGACAGCCAAAGGATCCGGGGTGCGTGGAAGCCTGGTGCAATCAAAAATCCTTTGGCGGCGCATATTTGAATCCTCCAGCGTCCTTCTCCGCTCTCATGCACAACAGTTCTTTCTTCTCTGGATTGAACAATGGATCAGGCCCAATACTTACTGAAGCAGCTCGTGTGATTGGGATGGTTGATACCATTGTCGTACAACCTGGTCTAACATCTACACCATCCTCAGCATCTTCCTCGATTGCCTCGAGCCCCAACCGGCGTACTGACTCGCCTTTCGGCTCACTGGTAAATAGTCATGGATCACTTCAAAGCCCCTCGTTAGTCTTCGATAACGCAAGCTGGCGTGGTATCGTGAGCACCCTGACGCGTGACCTTGCACCCTCCGCATACTTTGGTCGTGTAGCAGTTGTTTTGGCTAGTAACCCCGACGACGCCGCATCGGCAATGTACGCATTACAGGCGCTCTGCATTGGTAAAGTATATACGGTCGGGTTTAAGACGCCCCCTGCTTTGGCTTGTGGCCTCGACGTCGAACCCTTCAACAGCCTAGAAAGCCTACAACGAGCAAGAATGGTAGGCGACGAGGCCAGCCCGTTCGTGATCATCTCCGGTCTTGGGCCAGAGAAATCTAACATTGTCGGAATGCTTATACGTGTCTTTGGGGGCATGAGGGGCATATCCTCACAAATTCGTAAAGTTTTTCTGGACCTTGCTGATGGCCCAAGGAAAGGAGATCCGGGGGCTGTTGCCGAACAGAGCGGGTTTGCCGCGTACGGCGTAGCAGACACGACGGCATTTACAACGGTTGAGACGCTCAGATTGCTTGTTGGCCAGAACGTGCCATACAGTTTTGTGAGACTTACAAGCGGGCAGGGGATGTTTTGAAGGAGTCTAAGATACCCCGAGACAGAGGCCGAACCAATTTGGTAACTCGAAATTGGAAGTTTGGGCGAATTTCCGATTCATACTGCGCGACAATACAACATCTTATGCCCCTCGTGCCTCAAATAGAGCGATCATCAACAATAGGTTGAGCAGCACCTTTGGGATCTAGTTAGACTCATCTCATTCGTCACTCCATTTAACTAAACCACTACGTCGCCATTTCTGGAGAGACTAGACAAGGCGTCTGAGGCAATGTCCCCTAACTGAAAACTGTCCAGAAAATCAAGTTGCTTCCAATATCCATTGGCCAAATACGAAAACGTTCAGAAACGGATGGCAAGCCCTCCCGCAGCTGAGTAACTGCGCCGCAGTCCGGCTAGACGTACATCTCACCCATCCGTTGGATTTCGGGTTCGATACCTACACCGATGTACTACGAGAAAACCGCCACACCTTCCGGGGAATTCGACCGAAACTCGACCGAAGAATATCTCTAGTATCTTTGCTTCACGGTATAATCGGAAAACATAAGTTTCATCTGTCACCTTTGCACACACATTGGACTATTGGCGTAACTACTTCTTACGAATCATATCGGGAGTCAAGGTGGTACGATACAGGTTCTGGGTTCCTTTTTTTCCGTGGCTGATATACCAATGTGCCTCAGAGGTGTCTCGATCTTGTATATAACATGTTGAAGATAAGATTCTCCTCCTATCACCTTGATGCTTGGTTACCTTCCTAGTCCCTAGAGGCCCCTTTACTGTTTATTCTGTCTCTTAAAACAGGGTTTCTTGGCTTCAGAGGATTTGTTCCTTGGCGATGTTCTGTCATGTTGATATTGGATGGGTTCTCTAGCCCGCCTTAGATTGCCTGTGGTGATCCATCGCTATACACGCCTAGAGCCAGCATTGAGCTCTTACCTATCATCTTTGGCGATTTACTTTTCCGCTTAGGGTTTTAATGATAGCAAAGTAGTAGAGTTTCAGTCTTAGTCTCGCAGATGCGTTTATTCGTTCACCTCACTGGTCTCAGGAGTGTAGAGGAGGGAAAAGGAGGGAAAGGGGGGGGAAAGGGGGTGGGGAGAGAGGCGGGGGTATGGTGCTAAACTAAACTTTGTTCGACCCGCGTAATTGGTATACTCACCGACAAGGTAGAATGATTTGGCATAACGACATGCTCAAGTACGTTAATGGTAACAAGAGTGATGCAACGGATGACAGAAGGTAAACCAGCTTTGATGGTTGATACACCCGGAAACGCACCCAAAAGTTCTTACCCTGAGAGCATAAACCACTCGATCCCAATAAATTACGAGAACACGGGGCGACATTCAGTTGTGACCGAATGATGCGTGCTTGCTACAACTGTTACCGGCAATGAGAATGTCCCAATGTGCCGCGCAAAGGGGAGGGAACTCAGTATCAAGTAATTTAAAAAAAAAAAATAAATAAATAAATAAATAAAAAAAAAAAGGTTTCATCCAGTCATCCTTTGAGAGGACAGTGAACTAGGGTAGTAGACCGAACCTTCAATCTTGCAGGACAGAAATGTCACCCAGCGATGGCAAAAGCTTGTTGATACGATGAGCGACGGACTGTCATACTTTGCCTACTGTCTTTTCCGCAGAAATCCGCATGGTAACACTCACACCATGTGTGCTGTTGTTGTTCCGCAGAGACTTATGGAGATGACAATCTCTCCTAGATAGGATGTCCGCTAAGAGAATAGGTGTTGCGTAGGGCGTGATCACACACTTGCTTTGAACATGTTCGCCCGGGATCCCCTGGCGTGCTGTTGGACATAGACCCTGATGGCAGCTCCCTTATCAAGGACATCCTCGCAAATACATTTTGTTTCGAATGTACATGTATAGCATGTCGAAAGATGATGCCGCTTAGAGGCATGCTGCGTGGCAGCTCGAGGTGTCGGTGGCGAGATATTCGGGTCGATAACCATTGTTTTTAATCAGATCAGGCCGCCCTTTCTGCTTACTTATTCCTGAAATCGAAGGACGCATCTTCGCATTTGCCTCCCGGTATCGGTGGCGAGGGTTCGTGTAGAATTGCCGTATGTAGAAATGGGCATCCTTGTTACCAGGGCTGCCAGGTACAGGCTCATAGATGTCTAGCATCAACAGCCCACAACAATACTCATTGTTGCACATTATCTTGCCCTCTATCTTGGGATCTCCAAGGCATTTTAGGCTAGGATGAATCTAATGTTTTTGCGATGGCGTAGGCGACTAGGGTACTTTTGCAGAACGCCAAAGATACCGGGGAATCAGCCGTCTGTGGAGTTCCGGGATGCGGAGCAGGTTCTTGACTTGACAACACGTTTAAAGTATATTAAATCACTAGAATGGCTGTGGAGATACATTGAAAAAGCTGAGCCTCCAATTCAAACACGCCTGAACTGTGGAGTCAAAATCAACGGAGTTGGTAAGATATGGACTTTGCACTTGTTAATTATCCCTTCACAACAGGTTTAAGTTTGAAGAATATCATACCATACCAACTTGTTTAGATTGCGGTTTGTTAAGATGAAAGGAAGTCGACACGTAATCAATAATTTCAAATGCTCATAACGCAGCTTGGCTAGAATCTTTATTCCATGGTTATCAGAAATCAAGTGTTCCTCAAGACTTATTGGTACCTAAGCGCTTTTCGTGCGTGAGGATACACAAGCGACATCCCAAGAAAACATAAGGCTGAGACGATCAAATCCAAGTATCTTAACGACCAGTATTATTGCATACTGTAGGATGTTGGGTCAAGATGTAAGGAGTTACATTGTTACTTGAACAAGGTCAAAGTTCAGTTTTCGAAATACTATTTGATAATATTCGCCGAATGACTTTGGATGGATGTCATTCTAACATTTATTAGCCTATGAAATAATCTAGGTCTTCTGTCCTTACTCTGATTGCCTGGCTCTATACAGAAGCGCGTGAAGCCCTGAGGTCTGGGAAACCAGCCGGAGAATAGTCGTGAACGAACAGCGGGAAGTTAACACGCCAGTATATCTAGGCCTCGAAGAGCGGCCCCATCAAAGCATAGCATACCTAAACTTTGTACATAGAGAGTTTCTTATAGGTTGTCACTTGTCACGTTCCGGCTGCGCACGATGTCTCGGTTCCTGCGGAGTACGTTACCGGCGGACAAGTAGAGCCAAGCTTTCATTGGGCATTGCATTACCATTTGCAACCTGTCCTGTCGGGCCGGCTCGTGCCATCTGCAGGCTTCTTAGTGACACAAATTAGGTACACGGATCTCAAAATAATGTTCAGGACAGGAAACTCGGAACCAGGTGCTAGTTTTTATCGGTAAATCTGCCCAAGGATCTTAGGCGGTTAGAGAGCACCTCTACCCTTTGACACTTACCAGAGATTAGTAGCACGTAGTAGGGGAGCACACGCCTTGCCGAACAAAAGAGCCATCTGAGATAAAAATATGTAGACAACAATTAATGCGCTACCCCAGTCTATATATGCTCCCGCAGCTGTGGCTATCCGAATTTAAGGTTTCTATGGTTCAGGGTCGACCAACGTAACTCTTATACGTCTTCATGTAGGCTGTATGTGATGGGACGTGCTTCTAGTACGACGTACGTAATATTAGTTAGAAATAAATTGCTGAACAATACTACAGAAGAACCGAATCTTCTTAGATGTAGGTTATATGCTCAGTAAGAGGAGCAAGAACGGGGTTGATGCAATACGAAAAGCCAGCAACCGTGAGGCAACAGAATCTTCCGAGTTTGAAGCCTATTTGGAGGTGCCTACAAAAGAACTTACTTCGTGCCAAAGTACTTGAAATAACACCTAGTTTAACTTGCTTTCTTCGGTGGCCACCCCTCCTAATGTCTCGCAGCTTTGAGGGTTTCTTGTCGTCTGTTGTGTCTCCTCACTTATCCAATGTCCTCGGTGTGTGTGTGTGTGTGTGTGTGTGTGTTAGAGATATCAAGACCAAGCCGAGCTAATGATTGGCACCGTGAGAGTAGTGGAGCTAACCGCCTATCGACTGTGATAGTATTAATTACCCCGGAATATTACTATACTATAGGTCGGCCCCTGTTTTAGTGTTCAATTCCGCGGTGGAGAGGTACAGCGGAAGACCACCGCTATAAGGTATACTACAAGGTATTGTTTCAATATTAACTAGGCCAGGTAAAGTATTCTAAAGCTATAATTATATAGACAAGTATATTTCTATAAGATCGTGCTTGATCGTCCTCGGGATTTTTCAACAAACGTATAAATTCACTACAAAAACCACTAAATAATATTAAAACAGGGGGCGTAGTGTATCTGTGCCAATCGCCCGTGTAGGTATATACCAGAAGGTGTTGGCGCCACGATGGCAGACGCCACGACGCCACGACGCAGCCGTTAGAGCATGCTAGAGGGTGAGGATCACCACATATAAGGGCAGTTCGGCGCTTTTCCAGTGTACGGGAGGTGGTTTTCGTCAATGCTACCTTCCATCAAGACGTAGGTGACTGCTCGGGTACATGCGGAGATAAGTAGACGTGCCCGAAAAAGCTTACCTGGGACTCAGACAGGACCATAACCTGGTTAACTTCCCTTATGCTTCCATTAGCGAACGATGAGGTCCTACCTAGCTGCCTAGGTAGTTGTAGGTTGAGAGTGGAGTCGACGATGCTTTGCTTGATAAGATCTCTATTTACTTATCGAGCGGTTCCAGACTTAATTGTCTCAACCGCCAAGCTCCCGTATATTGTAGATACACATATGTAGCTAATAACCAAGGTTCAGAGAGTCCTCAGGTACCTAGGTATCTATTATAGAATTGTATGTAGCTTGGTAGGGGATAGTGGCGGCGTGGGTATGCTTGTCAGAAACGATCTTCATCAGTTTCGGGATGTGGTGATATGGAGTGAAAAATCGAACCCGGGTAAGGCACTACAGCAACACATATTGTACATGCATATGTGGGATCATCAGCAGGTAGGTCCCTCAGGGGTGCCGTATGCCACATGCAACCAACCACGTGATAATTAGAGCCTTGTTCAACCCTCAATGTGAGAAGTTTAAGTTCCGCAGCGTCGACTATCAAATATATTTCATGTCAAGCTTCTCCTAAAAAAGATCCCTAACGATAGTGACTCCTGTAGCTGCCGTGTAAGCGTGAATGTTCATCTAACCTTGCAGTATGTACCGCATTTTCTCATGCAGATACTTATGAGAAGTTGGGGGTCATGATTACACGAATCACGGTACATATGTAGTAAGGCCTAGTGAATCAGTCTCGTCCCAGATCAAGACATATGTGGGTTCGCACAGGGCAGGCGATGTTGACGCCATAATATCTTAACCTCGTCGAGCCCAAATCTATTTGAACTAGTTCTTAGGTTAAGTCAAAAGCTATGTTTCGAATAAAATCAAGCGCTATATACCACGAATATCTTTTCTAACCCATCTCTTACGGGCATGTTAAGAAGTCGCTAGGTAATCCGTACTTTGGTAGACTTGATAGCACGGAGATGAGCTTGCCCTAACTGTACAACGCTTTCTTTTTTCTATGATTCCGCGTCTTAGAAATCTAGACCTCATTTAATCTTCTAAAGTCACGTATAGCTTGATATATAGGACGAGCTCATAGTACATAGTTGAACTTTTGCGGTTCATCGTTTATGACTGTCTAGACCGTCTGCTTCGGCATTGAAACCAAGGGCCACGCGATGAAGCCGGGATACTGGGATTAGGGCTTGAACCGGGGTTCTAGAAGCACTAAAGAACTTCGTCAAGATCCAGAAATGCTTAACTCCGCATTCTCATTCTCACGTCGGTTTTATTTTGTAAACTCGAACGTGTGTGGCTATTTTTTCGCTCGGGTATATCCAATTTTAGTCAAAGCCTTACTCGATAGTAATATCTCGTAATATCAAGTGTTAGGTATTTGCCACGCCGTGGTCAAAAGTTCATCCAGATAAAATATGCGATCTCTATGCCAAGCATTCCATTCTATCCGTTCGAATAGGACGTGCGTAAGCGATGATCTGCCTGTCGCGGGGCACCTACATACATAATAAATGCAACCCTGGTAAGCCCTCAAATTTCCTCTGGGTTCTGGTCACGAAACGCGATTATTCGTGAGGCCTGATGATGAGCCTTGAAATAGGTTGTAAGGCTAACCTGGAACGACTGGCTTAGGCGTTAATGTGTACGAGCATGTTCGCAGGAGAAGTTCAAACGAGGTACCACTATTAACCCCATACTCTGGCCTGGCTACAATGTATTATATAGTGCCATATATACTGTCGGATTCCGATCTCGTCAGATCCGCCCTTGGTGACTATGAAAGCCCTGGCCGTGGCCGGGCTTATGCGGAAATGCTTGCGAATACGACTCAGAAACACAAAAAGAGACCTCGGGGTTTCCATATGCATTCTAGATGGCGGCATGAAGCTAGATTAACTCCAAGTCAGATGTCGCAATCTTATTGCCGAATGAATGTCATAGAACAAGTGCGCTTGGTACCAGGGAATGCGTGTTTAACTTTGAATTGACATGTATAATGATGAGAAACTTCCGTGAGGCCTCCAAAGAAACCCTATCTGTACAGTCCATAATAACAACATCATTAGGTATAACTACTTTAATAGTAATTAGAAAATTCGTAGTATCACACCTATCAACATGCCACTTCTTATGTCGTCAGGATATACTTATGAACTTCTATTCAGCTGCTACGTTATATCGTATACCTTGACCATTTCGCGATTCTCAAGTGACACGTCTGGATTTATCGCCGGGAGGCTTATAGGTACCCGAAGGCTTGGAGCGCATCAAGCCAAATATCCCAGACGGAACTAACGATAATTTATAAACAGACTGATATCTAATATCTGGAATTGAATGTAACTCGGAAGACTTGGTATGTAATAACTGTTTGGTCTTTGGGATAATAGGAAAATGAACTAAGCTAACCGAGTCGGCCCCGGTTGGAAATACGCGTGACGTAGGCCTAGAAAACTGCATGTGTATCTCAATCGTGTACTGCATTAGGCATGCCTAAATAATACAGGCATAGGAAAGCTTTCTATTTGATATGAATACCTCGAGAACTTACACAACAGGTTCCCCAGGGTGGCGGCTCGTCTGCCGACATGACGCTCATTATCCGCGTCGGCACGAGCAGATCTATTTCTGGAGGCCAAAGACCAATTCCATGGTCATATCGGAAGTGATAGACGATTCTAAGCCTTTGGTCTTTTTTGTGTTCTTGACCAAATCGCCTACTTGAGGGCTAACACCAACTAGCGCTTCGTCCTCGCTATTGTCAGATCAGAGGATGTAAATCAAATGCATAGCCAAACCTGTGCCAAGCCGGCAATTGAAACTATTTTTGTCACCTTAGACACATCATTATGTACGTATTGGATTCTAAACAACCCTTGGTGTCAGGCGAGTTGGTCAATGGAGAGATTTCTACCAATGAGCATGCCCCTGGTTTTCTTTCGTTTAGATCAAAAAGGTCAGCACAGCGCTTTACCAAAAGCTGGTTTCTAGGAAGTTCCTGGAAGTCAATTCCGGCAAGTCGTTACGATAAGCACACCATGCTATGTAATTCCCCATAGAGATCGCTCGGGACGGTGGAGTCCGCGCTTTAAATCTTGTAGAGATTCGCCTGGATTCTCTACTGAAAATACATAGAATACATAGTTAATCAGTCTAGTTCGTTCCTATTCGCGCGCGACCGTCGCCTTACCTCCAAGTTCAACACCATTTTTTTCGTCTTGCTACCCATTTGTGCATGGTTGCCAACGCCTCCCCTCGCTCTTGGAGTAACAGCAAGCGGACCCTATTAACGTAGCGCCCGGCGTGAAATCTGCAAGAACCCCATATGCTTCTCTGTCTGCCTCGTCCAATCCCATATCCTTGTTCTTGTGGATGGGGGTCTTTGAAACGAGTATTTCCTCCACCCCCTGCAAGCTACCTACTGCATAGTTATGTACCTGCCCCCCGCCAGGCCCCGCGATGTCCTGATAGTATGTAACAAAACCCCTCGTGAGCCGAGATACTAGGTCGTCGTAATGAGCAGGGCCGTCGCCGCGTGGCTACGAAGAAGGGAGACAACGACTCCCTGGGCAAGGCCCCTGCTGGATCCCGGTGACCCCAGCCGTTCACGAACAGACGAGCCACATCTCCGCACGGATGTAATTAATCCCATCTTTCCCATCTGATGAGGGACCACAAATTTCGAGTTCCATTTGTGTGGTCTGAGACGCCCTTATTACAAGTATTGTTAGTTTTCGTCTCCAGTTCTAGAAAGAAGGTGACCTACAAATGCTAGCGTTGGTTGTATATTCAGCGTGTTCTGACGTTCTCCAACCAGCGAACCGAACCGAATGGCTAGATACCAGTTTGACAACAGTCAAGGGTGACAGAGCCATCTGTGGGACAACAGAATGATCTACGTTGTTGAGTAAGATCGGTTGTGGCCGAACCGGACAACGTTTTCGACGCCTGAATTTCAAAAGAATCGGTCGAGAGAAAGATAGTCAGATATATTCAGCTTCTAGCGATGACTACTTCAGCCTTTGAACGGAGCATGGCACCGCCTGCAGGTCAACCCCTTGCCATATCGCGACCTCAGGTGGGCATAGAGCGATTACCAACTCGCCGCATGAGCAATGAACCGCGAGAATCAATGAATTGCAAGTCATGCCGAAAGCGGAAAGTAAGACTTTCTAGCAGCTGGGGGCTCCGAACCCAGTTACCCGGATGATCAAGCCAATCTAACAAATGATGTTCAACGCATAGATTAAGTGCAATCGGTTACGCCCGTCCTGCGAAGCCTGTCAAGTTTTTCAGTGTCAGTGTATCTATGGTGCGTGGCATTGCTCCTTTCACTCTTAAGAAAGTCCCTCATAGCATACATGATCGACAACGGCTGATGACTTCGTTTTTCGATTCGCAGATGCCGTACCGAAGAAGCGAGGGCCGAAAACAGACGTGCTAGAAGCATTACTTAAGAGAGTTGACGGCTTAGAGGCACAGCTCAAAGACCAAAAAAAGCCGAGCGATGCCTTGGCCTCACCAAGCACGGAAGAGCAACCGCTTGTTGCGGCAGATGAAACAGCCTGTAGCACTGGATCTGCAAAAACGACAACGACATCTAGTGCAACATCTGAGCCGACACCGAAGCGGCCAGCCCTCGATATCTCTCGAGCAATAGATTCAACCGCTGACACCGCCGTGTACTCACCGACAGTTGTCAGCGAGTCCCCGCCTGATGTCCAGATAGATGCGCTCCTCGATACCTATTTTAACCGTTTCCATGCCAAACCTTACCATATCCTTGATGAAACATTGGTACGACAAAGATTACAGGTCAATCAATTGCCCAGCTACTTAACGCACTCTGTGTACGCGATTACTGCCAGGTTTGTCTCCAGTTTGCAATTCCATCTGTGTGGATGGCTGAGATTCCGTCAGATACACACCTCACCCTGCCGGTTATCAGTCTGCCGTCAAGCTAAGCGAAGAATATGCCTCACGAGCAAAGAGTGGGATCGATATGGACGAGCCGTCCATTGACGCGCTTCAAGCTCTTCTGCTCCTTGTCACTGCATTCACCGCGGCGGGCAAGGGTAAAAAGGCTTACATGCTCTTGGGTATGCTCTTCAAAGACATCATCCTTCCAACTCTAGGTATACTGATGTAATCGTACAGCGAATGCTATTGGCATGGCAATGGCCCTCGAACTACACCGAGAGGTTGACTTACACGCCCGAATAACGACTGTGGAGCGCGAAGTAAGAAGACGCCTGTTTTGGACATGTTACTTACTTGACCGATTTATGGCTTGCGGTTCGAAACGAGCATGTCTTGTCAGTGACGAAACAATCATTCTGCGATTACCGTGCTGGTCACCAAATCCGACGGCTTTACCGATTGAGGGCGAATTTTTTCAGAGCGGTTCAAATCTCCAGTACATGCAAGGGAGCGGGAAGAAATCCCAAGGAAGTAGTGGCATGCTTATTGACATTACACGCATTTTAGGCATCACAAACAGGTATCTCGCGGCCGGCGGTGTTAAAGGAGACTCTCATTTCCCTTGGCATACGCTGTCCAATCTCTCCAAAATCAGACAAGACCTCGATATTTGGGCTTCGGGGACGGATAATGTCTTCTCAAGCCTTGATACTTTATTTGGGCATCCTGAATCGACCGTTTTGGTCCTCAGCAAACTGATCTACCATTTAATTCATTGCCTCGTTTACAGACCTTTCCTACCCATCGATCTCGCAGAACTGGCTGGAACAGGTCAACACCAGTCTTGGCAGATAGAAGCCACGAACATATGTTTCTTGCATGCTAACGCCATCACCGAGCTCGTTGACCTTGGAAACCAGATGACATCCATGGACTGGCCCGCCTTTGTAGGTTATTGTATATGCACGGCCGGTACAGTACACATACATGGAGCACACTATAATAAGAATGGAGCGGGCGGTGATATGGGCGTGCTCGCATCGTCATCTGAGTTTCTGACCAGAGAAATGCAGCAACTAAGCGAACTTCGTTACGCATGGGCTAGCGTACAACACCAACGCGAAACACTTCAGGGGATTTATAATGCCCACGCCGAACTCATCAAGAGCCTAGCAAACAATTCAACACGCTATTCTCCTGCTTTTAATCTCGAGGACTTTTTCGACCGATACTCAAGCATTGCTGGGCAGGGTGGTCGGGCATTCACATTTGATGCAGCAAATTTGCATCTCTCGGACGTTATCATCGATTTCACCACAGACACCTACACCGGACATGATCTATATGCTCCCCGTATCAATGGGCTTCCTGAACGGCCAAATCTTAAACGAAAAAGCACAATAAATATCGGGCGAACGAGGCCTGATTTGAGAAATCTGACATCCGTAAACGCAGCTAAGAACGATCCTCTTTCTTCTGGGTTACCCACTCCTGGCGGGCATCCTCGACACTTCTCCTTTTCTGCTGCAGCTCACCCATCGCCTATATTGCATACCCCTACTTCGTTGCCTCCGAACCAAGAACAATTGCCCAGTCGCTCTGGTCCAGTTGTGAACCACGCGATGGAAGACCCTGCTGCTAAGGCCGCCGCAGCCGCTGCAGCTGCAGCTGGGTTCGGGGCACCAAATTTGTCAGGAACTCCTTTCTCGCCGCCCTACAATTATACAAGCCCAGGTCCAAGTGGAGATAATGGAAATAACTTAGGCGTCCCTAGCTACGATCCAATGTTCGGGATTGTACCAACTAATGCCTTCTCTTCTCCTGCACCCTGGCATGGAGACGACGACCACCGCAAACAATTACACGTAGCTCCAAGCCCAGGAGCTAGGAGTCACAATGGTAGCACTGGTACCGGCTCTGGGGAAGAAAAGGACCCCTTTTTGAGCCTGCTCGAACAGCTTGCTGAAAACGAGCATGCCATGGGACAAGGTAATGAAATAGACTTCTTCCTCGCAGGTGCGCAAGGTTGACTTCTTTTCGCATTTTACTTATTGAAAATCATTGCGTATCATTCTCTGTATACATTTATTTATTTGGACAATTATCGGCCTGGCATTAGAATATCAGACCGACGCCTATGTTCTGAAGAGGTCTTGTCCAGGTACTTTTGAACCATATTGGGACGCTCGCAGTCTATCTTCCCATCCGGCGTTACTATGGGGAGCGATCTGCCCTGGGGTTGTTCGGCAGCAACTTGGATACCTACGAATATTATATACACGTACGGCATGAGTTTTGGGTCAACATAGCGAAGCGAAAATGTAAGAATATATCGAAATAAAAAGAGATGGTACGGGTACACAGGACATACTATCAATACCCGAATGAGCAACTGGTGGTGGTGAACCAACACGATGCAAGAACTCGTGGTAGTCTAATCATCATCTCAAGACTGACTCTACTTGATAGCGAACTACATCTTGTATATTGACAACTTTTCGAATCTCGCCATTGTATCCCACTCCTTGGTCAGCAGTTCACGTATGCCTGGCACATTCTAGCTAGCCAGGCAACATCAACTGGTAGGCCAAATTAGAGCTATACCAAACAATTTACCCGGGCTACTAAACCATCGAGAGCCCGTAGGAATGGGAACCTAGAACGGACTCGTACGATCGACCTTGTACTACGTACGGACTTCATGCCGAAGAGCCCCCATTCATTATAATAGCACAGTCCTTATTGCGGGTTAGTGCTTCGGGTTGAATGATTTGCATTTACGAGACAATTCCCTCACTCGCAACTCAGGATTTTTTTTTTCTTCTTCTACCCTAAATGGAAAAGACTCCGGGTTGTAAAGGTCAGCTCACTTATGCCACAAACACAGCAGATACATGACTAATACCCAGTCTTGACACTTCTGTTGTATAGAGGAATGAGAGTTGCATGAAGCCAATTATCTCACCGTAGTCGGATAGTGTCCCACCGAGACGCATCTCAACTACTCCCAAGCTCATCATGATGTCTTCCGCTACTGCTAACTCTCGGCTCTACAGGTATTATATCGTAAGCCGAAATTTGCCGACCCTAAGTATAGTAGCCAACCGGATCCAATGTGCAGTAAATCTATCTCTTGTATCACTGTAGTACGGCAGATCTCAGTTCGTATCGCTAAATGGCTTGGACAACGGCTCGACTGATTCGTTGGCAGGATGTACTTTAGCAGCTTCATCACGCTGTGGTATTCGTGGTAGCCACCATCGGTAACTACACGCTTGGAGTTGAGAGACTGTTTATCGAAGGCAATGAAACGCAGCCTATACAGCACGTATTCTATGCGAATGATTCGCAATAGCATTTTGATGGTTGTGCATTGGTAGTACCATGGTAACCTAATTAGCATCGATAAAAGGGGTGGCGTTTATAGTGCTTAATCTAATCACGATTCACAGATGCCAGATTGAGATACGGTCAAGAATGAGATGAATGGAACATAGGAATGGTTTATCTTTGAAGTAGGGCTGACTTTCTATCTACCTTAAACCATCTCCTCGAAGCTTGACTCGAGCCCGGTCAGAGTCTATACTGCCACAGGGTTGTTCTACTATTTTGAGACAAACATGTATAACGAATGTATCAGCTACTGTATAATATTTGCAAGGCCCTAGGCTCGAAGTTTCGAATCCTACCGTGTTACTGGCTGTCAACTCGGATTTGACACTCGAAAACGGGAATGTGCATATGTGGCTGTTGGGGGTCAATTAAGCTGGCAGCACCCCCCAAACCCTTCGTTATCGTACGAGTGCGATGAGATTCGAAGCCACATTGTCGCAGGTATAATGGCAGTTAATCCATGATTAAGGATAGGTGCAGCAGATCCGCCATGAAAACTTGCTTCCGGAATGCCTGGCATGACTGCAGAGCAACATTGATCGACGTTACTACGTAGACATCATTGCATGACGCCGGGGATTAAGAGTCTAGTCTGCGTCTTCTTCTCTCGGTTATGGACACAAGGTCACGCTATGGCTACACTACATTCATAAAACCACAGGAGGCGTACACTGATGAAATAGAGACCTATCGAGTTAAGTGAATAATGTCTAGAAGAGAGTAGAGTTGTAGCTTACAACCAGACATAGTGGAACTCCGATTTCAAAGCATTATTATGATATCAAAGACACTACCCAGCAAATCATGCTTCATAGGCTGTGATGGTGATAGGAGGTATGGGGAAGGTGGCGTCTTCATAGAGGCGGCGTATAGAGTCTCAAATAGTTTCATTCCGTCGATAATAACACTAGCATATAGAAAGCATTATGAAAAGGTTAACAAATGAAATGTTAAAATTGACTAAATATTTTGTTTTCTTATTAATTCTAATAGCGAGGTATTCTAAAGATTATATAATAATTAAACATGATTAGTAGATGTAGTTAAAATGGTTAGCAGTACTTAGACTGAGGCATTTTATTATTCAAAACTTACTTATGTCTACTTATAATATGTACCAGCGTGAGTGTATCTGATTTATATGTATTTCTCTAGATATTGATATATTTGAGTCGTACCTGTATACATGTAGCATACTTGTATGTATTTAGCAGGTTTATACTATTGTTGGTGATCGTCTCGGTCGTGATTTCTGGCACTTCATGCATTGCATGGTGACTACTCATTTTCATAAACGCCCCTTTCCATTACAAGTATGAAGTTTCTGTGTTATTCGTTTTTCCTTTTCATCAATAAAATCACAATGCTTAACATATTTGTAGTCTTTTCAATTCGAGTGGTACTCAGCTCAACCAAGACTTAGTCCTAGAACTCATAAGCTTACGCTTGTAAATTCTAGAGCACTATTTATTACTTCAAACTTATGCTTAATGCACCGGTTCAGATAGTCACATTTAATTAAGAAACCTACTTCAGTTTACCTTCATTTCCTTACTTATTTCCATGAAAATTATATCCCCGTTGTTAATAACGTGCCAGTACCACCAACTCCGTGCTGCGGTTACAGCCCGGTTATCCTATGCACGCTTCAGCTTCAATCAAGAGCCAACCAGGCGAGAATCCTAACTGGGTATGATAGTGTGAGCTCATTGAAACAAGTGTACGTACTTGTGAATTATGATAAGCTATCTATATATATCTACCTAATTAGCTATCACAGTAGTAATCTTACGTTATACCAAGACTCTTTTCGAGGTCTGGGACAATGATGAGTATAATAAAGTGATAATCCGTTATAGGTACCGCCGATCCTAGATCACGTCTTTCCGCTAGGTAAAAAGGAAAACTAACGTGCCGTATATACATAAATCCGTTTCTCGTGACGCTCGTAGCAGGTTACCAACCAAATTGCTCACAGTGGACCTCGACAGCCGGCCCGCCGACGGTGATGCAGCTTGCAGCCGTATTCCTTACAATCGTCAATAGGCTATCGGGTCCGCAGGCCGCAATGAGAACGCGCTTGTCGTTACTAAGGGACCGCACAGCAGCCCTGATTTCACTCTCAGTGTCGGGCCTACCATGGATGATAGGTAAGTCGGCTGCGCTGGTCATCCCCGAGGGTGGAGTGTCCGAGTGGCTTATGGCCCTTTTCTCGTCCACGTCGGAATCATCACGGGGACCGATAGAAGACGACGGGATGCTAAGAGCGGTTAACTTGGCGCCCTTCTCGAGGTCCAACGGTGGTAACATTGGCGACGAGTCTTTAGAGGCCACGGAAGCCGTTCGCCTCCTAGCAGCCAAGGTTAGATCAGCTAAGGGCGTGTTGGGTATAGGCTTCGTGAGATGCACTTTGAGCGCGATTTTGGGTGCATGAACATGGTTGCGAAGATGGCTTAAGTGATTCGAAAACCATAAAAGATTATCTAGACATGGGTTAATTTGCTTTCGACAAAATCTGCTTATATATATGTGTGTGTGATTACGTACCATGTCCCCTGACGGCCCAGATGAAATCAATCTGCTGTTTCGAGTTTTCGGTCATTCGTTGCAGCATGTCAGCAGCTATTCCGAAAGTAAAAGTAGCACCAGAGCCTCCCGCGACCAAGACCACCTTGTCAAAGTCCATCGTGTTAGGCAGTGTTCCGTAGGGACCTTCGACTGAGACCTTGAGACTCGCACCAGGATTCTGTGCAGCATGCTTGTGGAGATCTCTTGTAAACCCACTGTGTGTGTTGATGACTAGTTCCATTGGATTGCTGGACACGATGGTAAAAGGGTGTGTCTCGAAGGCGCGAATCTTTGGAATCCAGACATAGCAGTGCTTGCCTGGTCGAGCGCGAAGAAGGGGCTTCTTGAGAACTATTCTAGTGCCCTGTTCTGGAAGGGCGTAGACTGTAGCCTCATTGTTGACGCTATTGTATATCAGCCGAGACACGCGAATGAGGCGATCCGAGAACCATAGGGCGCCAATCAACACAGTTGCGTAAAGCACCCGATCCTCGTCAAAGCTCGGACGATGAAGACCCAGAGCGACGACAATAACGAGGAATAAGACAACATGTATGATATAGAAAAGCTCGTAGTTGAGGCGTCGCAAGATCATGCCTGCTAAGACCGTGGAAAATATGGAAAACCCAAGAATGATAGCAGCCGTGACGATTTCTTTTCGGAGTACGTCGACCCTCCCCTCGTTGATAAAATAGGCCGAATAAACGCAGCCATGACAGATTGCGTATACTAGAGTAGTATACCCAGAAATCTGATGTAGAGCATTGAGTCGCTCATACGAGTAAGCGGTGAGTATAGCAAAAGGGGTATTCTTCAAGGCCAGGAAAACCACCAACACCATGTTCCCCGCCGCCATCCTAAGTCAACGTGCGTTAGCATTATATACAGGGATATTCATGGATGATACTAACCAGCCAAATCGAGCAGCTAAATCTGTTGGTTTGCTGAGGTCTGTACGATAGAAGCTGAAAAGGAGGTTCAGAGCTACGTAGATGGTAACAAGGATCGCGTGTCCAGCCGAAGTGAAGCCAGGAAGCTTCCGTACGAATATCCTTCTTGCAATCCTGGGTGATATGGTTAGTCCTTTTGTCTCTCGCTCTTCTGTTTCCGACATTCTCACCTCGTTAAAGCAATGAAAGGTCTCGAGACAACATTGCCTGGCTGAGACCAGTGAAACCGGCCGGCCGAAACGCGCACCCAGTGTGCAACAATAAAGACTGCAATAAGGGCACTTAGAGAGGCCGCGTAGAAAGTCAGGATCTCTGCGTTTCCCCTTGACCGTGCTAGTAGCCATGCCTCGCGGGCGGCCTCAGCGGCCTCTGTATTCCCAGCGGCGTCTGGGGTGGTAGATGACATGACTCCCCAAAGGCACCGTATCTCTCTTTAACCCCAGGAGTAGGATAGAGACGCGGTGCCCCTATAGTGTTTCAGGATATAGAATGGCTTGAAGTTAACGTGAATATGTATTGTTCTGTAGGAAGGGTTTTCCTTCAGTTATTGGCTTCTGATGAATTAAGTCACGTCAGCGATGAAGTTTGGAAGAATGTTGATATTGACCTCACGCAAGAGAGATGGTCCTAAACAGAGTTTTACCATAAAGCTTGACGACTATTTCGTTTCTGTGCCAAAAAGGGACTGGATGAACAACTCCTCGACCAATTTCGTTAGTTTAAATACTCAA
Organism: Xylariaceae sp. FL0662B; assembly: GCA_022376535.1. NCBI lineage: Eukaryota > Fungi > Ascomycota > Sordariomycetes > Xylariales > Xylariaceae > Xylariaceae sp. FL0662B. The sequence continues at coordinate 20,045 of JAJJKD010000115.1, forward strand.
CCGCAATACAGTGCAAGTCAAATATAGGCAAGTGCCTCGTTATGAGTGTTATCACGGCTGGGTGAAGTGAATAAACGGCAGGGAAATAATCTAACTATTCCCCTTATGAACTGCGGCTGTTGTCATCAAATAGTACCTAAGGGGTGGCGGACGGTGATCAAATCATGAACATCCCATATCACCACTCCCAAAATCTCAAAGCTTGGCGAAGCACATGCTCGTGAAGTCTGACTCTAAATAGTCTATTCCTGGCTGCCACACTTAGATTAATCCTCTTACCTAAAGAAGACCGAATTATCATACATTCTGTGGGGCGGGATACCGTCGATTTGCGTATAGTCCGAGGACAGTTATCAACGCCACATAGGTACCTATTAGTCCAAGGCAGCCAGATGTAGGGTAGGGACCAAGCACGTTGCAAGCACCTACGCTCGTTTTAGTTGCAAGGATGCCATAATATGAAGTCAATGTATAATATTATATAGCACACTATGTTTCTCACGAGACATGGTTACAATCACAGTAGATAAAGAAGCACTGCACATGTATCCGAGGTAGCATAACAGCAAAGGCTATGCAGGTTGAGCTCAAGCGTGTGGAGGGTATAACAAACTGAATTCGGAAGGTATTTTCAAGGAGGAAGACGGAAACAGGCGATGTTCTGGATCTACAGTGACTGCTGTGCGCCTGTCGATAGAGTGAGGGGGATGAGAAGGACGAGGATAGTCACAGATCTCGGTACCGACTGCCAGGGGATCTTCAGGGTCTGAAGATGACTGGACCGCATTAATGGGCAAGCCGATTCTGTACCATGAATTGAATAGATACTTATGTAAGATACGTATTGACACACACTAGTTAATGCACTGTCATTTTTACTATACATACCTAGGCAGCTAGGTACGTAGCTTATAAGTTACAAGGTACATGTACACTCTTTTCCTTGGCCATCCTGTTTCCTTTCTTTATCTCACCGACCTATGATCTTCAGTCAAAACAAGCGACGGTCGGAGGCCGATACTAAAATGGATAAAACTTCGGACCCGGATGTTCCATTACCATTTGCAATGATTTATCTTGGCTAAAACCTTCAAGTTTATTCCTCTTATGCGCAGTGCAACTCAACTACGCCTCAGCAGAGTACCCATGTTCTCATTGAGGCCCCTTTGTTCTAGCCGTATCTCTAAACAGGGGCAGGTTAAAATCGTAGGTGGCCAAGGTACGTAGAGTGTAGAGGCCATGATCAAATGTCCATGGCTTTAGGCGACCATATGCTGCTTTCATGGGATTCACAGGACAGACCCTCGATGTTTGAGATGCTGGAATAGGGTATAGTCTACCTATAGTACTCACATTATTTTGCAAAATATGTATGTCTGTCTGAAAGATAGCTTGTCAATATGCATACTCGCAGCACTCGCAGTACATATTCGTGATCCCCACCATATGTCCAGAGCCCAAACCAAATAGCTGGGTTCATGTACTCGATTTGACATTTCCTTGCGGCAGAAAGCTGACAGCTAGACACATCGTATAATTCTATCAATCTTTCTTACTTCAATTATAAAGTAAATAAAGCACATACTAGCGACGCTACATTTACCACATCTTAACCGCCAACGGAACATATCTATCGACCGACTATACGACCCGAAGCAATCTCAACCTTCCGACGCCGTAGAAGCATGGCGAGTTGAGGGCAGACTTTTGCTGCGTTACCTATTCAGCAGTCAGAGAAGCGGCGGTTGCACATGCAACATCTGAAAGAATCCATATGACAAGTTATTTCAAGAATGATGTGACATTCCCGCATATTCGCCGACCCTGTCACGGTCGGATTATTATGAACACCTTTACTACAGTACTAGCCGTCGTTGTTGTTCTCCACAGATCTAATATCGCTCCTAGACTTGTTCCGCTTAAGCAGCTCATATGAAGATATCCCTGTATCGCATCATAGATTTGGTAGGATTGAGAGGAACACGATCTCGACGTGAATCGATCCCCTGGATGACAAAGTGCTTTATCAACCACCAAACAGCTTCTCGTCTTGTTGCGCTCGTCAAAGGGGCTTGCCTACCTTCTAGTTTGACTAAATGGCGACATCGATACCCACTAATGCGAATGATATCGATTAAGAGTTCGGATTCTTCACGGCTTAAGTAGTAGTGATCCTATGGAGAAGGTGGGATGAGTACGTAGGTCTCAACATATGCTGTACGTATCTTGCAGAGCCATATCAAAGTCTTATCAACCTACGGTCTCAACTACATTACAGTACCCGTCGGGTTGAGTCGCGGGCTGAACTGGATTACAAAGCTTCGGTGCTGACAGGAGCCATGCCCCAGTCTCAAAGTCACCATCCTGATCCATCCACACCCAAATTAGCGGGTACTGACATAGCTGAGAACGCCGGCGAAGTGTCAATCAGCTATTGTTCAGCAATTAGTAATGTGCTATTATCGCGGATCAACCCGGCTGGGTCACATCATTCAAGACTGTTGATTATTTCAGCATGCTTTGTCTCGGGGCATATCTCTCAAATCACCTGACAAGATATACGTGATTAAGGCTAGATGACAATCAAAGTAGTTCCTGAATGCAATCTAACTCCTAAAGGCATTATAAACACGGAGCAACACCGTTGGACGAGTTCCTACTGTACCATCGGTTGGTGCGACCATCCTGATCTGATCTTAGTCCAGCGACAACTATTGTAAATACAGTCTGAGTTAGTTCCCCTGAAATTATTAGAAATGCAACCAATCCCGCGAGAAACCTCCAAATAATGCTGTTGAGACATGAATTTAAGCTTTTTCTCGGCAGTTACTTTGCCTGCGATAGGTATCTTGCGAAAAGCCCAATGCAAAGATCAGCCCTACCGGTATAGTCATATCAGCCTCGACGCATCTTGACTTGATAGCCACCGTTTCATCGGCCGGTCAAGCATTCAATACCCCAACTTCCACCCATTTACTCGCTGTCTTCGGCTCGAGACGGCTCATTTACTTCCGCGATTTATTCGGTCGTCACCATTGACAAGCTCTACTTTACCCGGACGCAAAATCTGGGGGATCCATGATCATATGATAATTTATTATTAGATATACACTTAACACACCCAAAATCCCATCAACACAATTTAGGCGATAACTAACGCTCGCCATTCTAACATAGCCACTCGCTGATGCGTCTCCTTTGTCATTACTACGCGTCTGTGGGGCGCGGGTGTGGCAACTTTTCAGGACTAAGGTGTTCCGTGACCACCCGCGTGATCCTTTCCGAGATCTGCGCGTCCGACGTGTCGTGGGCGATTTGCGTGAGCGCCCCGCTGGCGGTGAAGATAACGTCGAGGACATCTCTGCGATGGAGGCGATATGTCTGCGTAGCCGCCTGGACCCTCTTCTCCATCTCCTCTTCGTCGACGATTCTGAGCTCTGCCCTGAGCTCCGCCTCCGTCTTTGGACGCGGAGGGTCCGTTTCGAGGTCCTGCACCCTCTCCTCCGCATCTACGAGACGAGCCCTAGTTGTTTGCAAATCGCCGCTGACCTTGAGGACGATGAGGCCAAGGTGCCGGGTGTCGTTGGGGAATTTCTTCGCCTCCTCTAGCATGAACTTCAGGGCCATCTCCGCATGAATGCCTTCGTCAAACCCTAAGGCCTGTGCGAGGGCTTCGATTCCTCGCATCAGGTCACCCATTTTCTCTCGAGTTTTATCGATAGCTTCCCAGAAGTCCAACAGATTTCTTTCAGTAGCTGTATGCTGAAGGAAACGGTAATTCGCTTTTTCTAGTTCCTCATGAAGGTGCTTGTTATCGGCTCTCATCGCTAAGCGCTCCCTTCTCAACTCCGAAATATCTGCAGTATTTGAAGGCGGGTCGGATTCCAGGTGCGCAAGGGCTTGGTCTTCAAGTTCTTTAATCCTCTGCCGTAACCCCTCGTTTTCTTTAACGAGATCTTGATCAGTATCCTTACCTGTAGAACCCGGCGCTGATGCCGATGCCAACGTCAGTGCCGTCGTGAGACGTTTGATCTCATTATCAGCTTCTCTTGCTGCGTCCTTAAGTGCGCGCTCCCGGATGCGACCCTCCGCCGCTTCTGTCTTAAGACGTTGAAATTCTTCATATCGCTTACTGCCATTCTCGCGAGAGCTACGAAGATCGGCTTCAAGGCGCTTGATCTTGTCTTGAAGCTCCTGCTTCTCTTTCTCCCGTGTGTTTGAATCGTCCGACAGCTTAAGGCCATCGAGCCTTTTCTGAAGATTGTCTCGCTGGTCCTCCAATTCTTTCTTCTCCAATTCCATCTCCTGGAGCTTCTCACGAGCTTCTGGGTCTTGTCCACTCTCCCGATAAAAAGAATTCTCAGCTTTGAGCTCTTTGATTCTGTCGATTTGTCTCTTGTACCTCTTCTCTTCAAGTGACAACCTCCGAGTGATATACTGGACGGACTTCTCGCGCTCGGCGACGAGGCGATTGAAATGCTCCATGCGGACATGGGTCTTGCCGACCAGCTCTATCTTTAGTGCATCAAGCCAACTAGCTTCATAGATCCTGAGTACAATATCAATCATGCCCTGGCGCTCCTCATCGCTGGCCGTTCGTCCGACGATCTTCTCAAATTCCGCTATCCTCCTCAGGGCTACGTCGTTCGGCGAGTCTTCAGTCGCATCCCATACTCCGAGAACTCCTTGCTTTGCTTTTCGATCGTAAAAAGCAAGAATTTCGCGGTTATCCTCGGGGTTGAAATCGGGATCGGGCTTGGCGAAACTCGAGCCGGTCGGATTGTTATCATCATCAGGTTGGCCTTTACTTTCTCCATCCCCTTTTGGATTTTCCTCCTTATCGGGAGATCTTGTGCCGCCATTATCGTCACTCCAACTCGTGGTACTCCAACTCGTGGTATCCATCTTGTTCTTACGATAACGTCAGTTCGTCTAAGAGTTAGACAGGTGAGAAATCAACTAGATACGGTCAGGTATCACCGGTAGAAGTAGGTGGATCTATGTACAGAAGGCGACAACGCCAAAGACTAGAGTTTCTGAACTTTGTATATATATTTCTGCTGCGTGCCATGTTCATACTACACAAGACGTTCATTTTAAAACATAGATCATGTTTAAACCTTGTGCTTCAGTTAGACTACAAGTTCCCATATGTTGTAGGGCGATAAAAGACAAGACATTGTGCCGTCAAGCACTTTGTTTTGCCTCTTTGTTTGAATCAGGAAACCCAAACTAGGACAAAGGAGTCAATTTGATGAGAGGCTAGGGGTAGGTAGGAGTCAGATTACCAACGTAATTAGAAGGAGTCTGTCTAAGGTTAGCAAGGCCTGTCGACTTAGGTACTTGCATCCTCCTTTTTCCTTTACGGCTTCCAATGCCAATACTCAGAAGCAACGCCTATCCCTACATAGAGCCCTCAGTAGGTACTTACCTACCTTATTGTTACCTCTTTCCTTCTACCAACTATCCAACCCCGTTTGTTCTTATTGACATAACCGTCTCCAAAAACCACCACCCACGTCGTCATCATAACTTCTCTTACCTACTGAAGGTTCTGTTTAGATATACCCATCATGAATTCTGTTACAGATCTCGTTATTGTCCCCCGCAGAGGTAGTTCTATCAATCGTCTCCCGTACGAGATACGGAGAATGATCTTCGAGAAGTCTGAATGGGTCACCGATGTACGTAGCTTGGCCCTCACCTGCTGGGCCTTTTATCAACTCTTCCAAAGGGAGGAGAGATACATCATGCGCAAAATCCTCGTTAACATGATTCCGTCTTCAATCATGTCTCTTGCAATTGCTAGATATGAGGCATCTCAAGCAAATTGGAAGCCAACTCTCTCGGGCGAGCTGCCCCTTGGACATGATGCATACACAAACGGAGTCCATGCGTTTTGCGAAAAATACATCAACCCCCATTCATCACAGCAGCTGCTGCATTCATACAACTTCACCTTCAAGATGGCAGAATCTGTTCGAGATTTTCACTACCTTGTCGTAAGCTTTGTCGTGGGAACTGCCAACTATGCAGTGTTGCATATGCGTCCCCCCTCTGCTACAGAACTTACCCGTCTGACGGAGGCCTCCTATATATACGAACTGATCAGTATCCTGTTCAGCTTCAAAGATAGAGAACAAGAAGACATTTTCGATGCAAATTGGCGTCACTTCTGGCTCTTGTTCGCCCCGTGGCAAAGCCGGCAGGTCTGGTGCGTAGAGAAAGGCCTTAACCAATACGTTTGTAAGTGCACGAGGCTTCGAATTCCCTCTTTAGCATACCCTCTAACCTGAAGAAACAGCCGACCTCATAAATAGGCGCAGTTCTCTGCACCACATTAATGTACTATGCTTGGGATTGAGAGCGTGGGAAGTCTCCCTTGACGACTTGAAGGACCAGATCGCCTTTCGAAGTACAACTCCATGCCTCCCGCCGCCAAACTGGAATCCCCGATTGACTGGCAGTCATGACAGCAGTTTATGGCTTCCCGCTGTTAGTGATTCTACACTTTCGCTAGACGTCAGCTCTGTATTCCAGCGGTACAAGGATGATGACCAAACGCCTCGCGATGTCTGGCTCTTAGTCATGGGTGAATGTATCGTCGGCAGCGGCCCATTCGGTATGAGACTCAATTCGATCGCGCGACATTTCATTGATGGCGTGCCACGCCCGTATGGACATGTAGAGCTATATTACGATGTTTTCTGGGACTGGGATCGGCTCGAGCTGATGTACGGAGAACTCCCGACTATGGAGACGATGTACACAGCTTTGAAAGACGTTGTAGTGGACGCAGACAGTTTCATTGCCGGTGAGCAACGCTTTTACCGCCAGTGGGAAGGTAGTAATATTGGTGGTGCTTAACAGTTTGATATGGAAAAGGGGACATGCAACAAGGAATGGGACGGGAGTAATCAGATGTCACAGCAGCTCTCGGCTGCTCGTCTTAAACCGCGTGCGATTAGATATTGCTTGAAAGCACCTCTAATTATTAGACAGTTTACCCTTAGTCGACTAAGTTAGAGCAGTATACGCATTCAACCAAACGATCGAACTGCACTGTCTAGATATCAGTTGAGTAGACACAATAAATATAGAGCTCCAGAAGCTCGATAACATCATCGTCGTCATTGAAAAAGCCCGGCTTGTGAAGGGACACATCCATCGACTCAAACCTCATATCCGATAACTTCACTACCAGCAACAGCTTCATTTTTCGCTTCCCCCCTCCTCTTCGTCACTTACGGAAAACTGCAAGCACCGGCACGACGACGCTGTAAAGACGAAGTCTAACTAGGTAGCATGCCAGACCACTTCTTCCTCCTCTACTAGCCCAATCTCCACCATCCCGGTTTCCAGCCACAGAGCCCAGACCCTCAAACCGGCAATGTGGTCTCACTCCACATACACGTGGACGGACCAAGTGCCAGATACGCATCAGCGTCCTGCCCGTGTCTCGCCCGGTGCCGGCCCGAGGCTCCTGTGCCCGCTTGGGCTAGCGAACTTAAGTAGGTGAAGGTATCGAGCATGTCTAGTATATATTCTAGGAAGGCTTAGACATTAGATACTCAATGTCCCTAGAACTCTCATCATTCCTAGATGCTCTGTTGTGTTCGCTTGAAGTTTCTGGCTCTGATGTGAGTGCGTTGATAAATATCTAGCATGTGTTAAGCGCTCGTCGTCGTGCTTCATAGGCGACGCCACAAGGTGGAAAGGGGGCGCTCGGCTCCGGCGTCCTGGGTCAGCTAGCTGGGACTCGTACCCTAGATCGGCTGACTGTCCGTCGAGCGCACAAATCATTCTCATTTAGGTGTAGATGTATGTTTGCCGACCGAGAGGCACGTGGGAGAATGCCATATCTCCCGTAGCAGATGAATCGGCGGTGTCTCGTGTCGTCCCTATCTTGAAAATGCAAGTATATCTAAGGCTTTACCATGGAATCTGCATCGTCAATCAACACATCCATTTAATCGAAAGTACCATACACACCTATTCGCCATACCGTCGTATAGTATCTCCCATTTAGCGCCGTTGACTATGATTGGGCGTACTGCTCATGCAAGGGATGAGGAGACGTACTAGTACGAACGCCAGCCTCGCTATCAGTTACCCAGGTGGGTGTCGTGCTCTTCACCGCCTGGCACGTAAGGCCAAACAATGATTGACGCTCCTGGCCGGCTGTGTCAATCACGGACGATACCGTACGTGTGGTCGACCATTCAAGCCTTCCCGTGAGCCATCGCATTGTCCACTTGGGTACCCGTAAGCCCATCGTAGGCGCCTCCATGCCGGCACATGAGAATGTGACGACAGGGATCTGACGACATGTAGGTATGTATACCTATGTACGCACGCAGAAACAAAAGCGAGAGCATGTACGTACCAGCCTACCTCTCTTCTCCCTCTACCCGTGCCCAGCACTGTTCCGCAGGCGCTTGACGGACGAGTGAGGAGCGCCACGCCCCCCTTTCCAGAGCACTAGATACTGGCACTAGGCTGCCATGCATGACCGTTGGGCATTCGTCATGTCTCAACGCCGCCAGGATGTCCAATCATTCTCGGTTCCACGACGGGAAACCCCTGAATCTTCATCTTTCACATGGGACACGAGAGACATTTAGGGGCTGGCAGGCGCTAGTCGCTTTGTCTGCGGCCAATGATTGTCATGTTTGCCGATCTAGAAGGACGCGGTACGACGCCGGTCATAGGCCTGTATACATATTCGTATGTGAGAAATAAGAGAAGGGAAGTTAAGGCGGTGGTGACGAGGACGTATGTACTTCGTAGCACAAGATGATGATGGTCCTACGTAGGGGGATATGAACGTGATGGAGGTGTGTAAATTAGGGGGCGAGAGCACTTGGCTCGACTTGAGGTGAAGAGATAACTAGCCTATTCTCACATACTCCTACGCATACGTCTTCCCTCTATCCGGAATTCAACACGTGTGTTTTCTCCATTCTTCAATTTCGGAATATCCACATGTACTAGCCTACTTCATCGGAGCCCCTAGCAAACGTGTGATAGACCAGGGACAGCTTAGCGCATAGAGATTCTAGATGACAGCACCGTGGAGAGCGGCCGAACGCTTCAGGTATCATTCCAAAATACCCAGCATAATTCCCCGATGGCCACAACATCGGTACCGAGTTCGTAACTACCGGGTCGTAGTCTATGCAATGTCAAGCGTCTAAGTCGGATCATGTGATGTATAGCAAATGTTTGAAGGCGGCGCAGTTTGTATTTTGATGATAGGATTACCTAAAACTTCATGTTATTCTTATTTGATGAAATTAGATTGATAAGGACTCAAAAAGAATCTAAACACTTGTTAAAATTTACTCTAGGGATATGCGCCACTATTCAGTGAAGATCCTACTCTGGAGAGATTTCGGCGGACGAGAGATCGCCAGGCTAACAGGCTTCAAATAAAACAAACCGGCCGAAGAAAAGAGTATGTCGGTACTTGTTGTTTTCTATTAACTTAGTGACATGGCGATAAAGACAGTATCCAAGGGCATAAGTGTCTCTGTAACGCCAACCTAGCCTGAGGCGGCAGTCTAATATGTTTAAAAACCTCGACATTCTTGACACCAGTCCCAAGTTCCTAGCAGTAAATGGTGAAATGAGCGATGTCCATATGATATTTCAAACCAAACGTCCCCTAAACATCCCGATGGAGGATGTACATTAAAGAGATAGAATGCGTCAGAGCGTCAACCCCTGATCCGGCTCGTAAACGCCAACATTAGATGCCACTCAACCGTATCACCTCGCGCCCGCCTTTTCCGCTTTCACCCCCAGTTCCTCAAATGACGCCGATATTGCCAGCCCAAGCCAGAACCATATTTCCTATCTTTAGACTTGACCCGTAAGATAAACCGTTTACCACAAGGCATCACTATCGACCATGTTCCTCTGCGGAGGAACCGGGTACTGCGACTTCCTTGGGGAGTGTCTTGGAGAATGATTATTTGTCGCAGCTGACTTTAAATTTATCTGGTTGTAAGTATGACTCTGTTGAGCGGGTGGTAGCTCGAGGGGGTATGGTCGGATCGGTGGAGGGGGGGACTGAGATAGTCTGTGGGGTGCGGTTTGCAACCATGACTGGCCGAAGATTCTGCTAGGATAAAACGCGAGCAAGATAACGGTGGCGATCAGTACCATGGCCCCGTCGAGCACCAGGAACAATGTCTCATTTTGCTCAAGCGAACTCCCGAATCCCTCCGCAATGGCGATGACTCGATACGCCGTGCGAATAGCAAGCAGCATGTTTGAAAGCGAAAACACTACGTAGCAACTACATGTCAGCATGGATTCTATTTCTCACCCGATCTTTTCGTTACTTACCAGCCAAGAAGATCTTAAACGCAGTGCTATTGTATAGGGTAGCAAACTTGGCACCCAACGCGTGAGGTCTCGCGCGAATAGCGATAAAAAATAACGTAGCATGACCACCAAAAATAGCCAGAGCAGCACTTTGGACTGCAAGCCCGACGGAGACGACACGAGAACCGGTATCGATCTAGAGAGATAATGAGTAACATATTGTAACAAGTATTCAGCTGTTGTCCTTACTATATAGCGTTCATCTTGGACCGTAGAAATAATTCCTCCAGCAAGTTCCAGAACAAATGATAGAGCCGTCATGGCATAGAACATATAAGGAAACCAAACGGGTCTCCAAGTCCGAAATTCATCGCCGTAAAGAGCAACAATCCGTGGCATGACGGGAAATGTCGCAGCGCAGATGAAGTTTGGACCGATGAGTGTCCCAACCAGGAATACAACGAAGTCATTTCTATCGTTCGGATGGTTGTGTGCTAGGAGCCGCCCGATATAGCCCATTACCTCCAATGCGAGGCCTGTTGCTATGGCCGTCGAGAAAGCATAACTCTTGTATTTGATTCCGAGACCAAACGCGAGAGGAATAAGAGTGGCAAAGAGCGCAAGGAGCACCGCGTTTCCAGCAGGAGAGGGTTGGTAAGTAAGGAAGACTCGCGAGCAGCCGCTCGAGGTGCAATCCGCAGAACTAGCCATGGTGCCTGATGATCATCGCCTGCCACTGATTCTAGCCAAAAGGTCGAAATACCCTGAACGAGGAGAAGAGGAGAAACAGAGAGAGCGAGGTAGAACTCAAGCTGTATGACAATCAGGCAGGCTCTATAGATATACTCAAGTCAACATATGTCTCTCGTACCAGGGGTCAGGGAAGGTTACCTGGGAACCTCCACAGCGCTTGGGCAGCAGGGGATTAGCTCGGGTGAGCGATAGGAGCACCGGTCCGACATGAATTTACCCATGCAGGCCGATGATGTCGGGAACTGAGTGGACGATTGCCCCTGTAGAGGGCAGCTGCCGTGCAACCTTCCATATTGTTGGCCTGTGACCCCACGACCTTCTTTGGGATAAGGCAACGATCAACATGAGTGACCTAAGGCACACCAGCCGCTCTCACATACTCAGGTCCTCATGCTGGTGTGATATTACACACAGTACGGGTGCGGTCAGCCTAGCTTCAGCCCCCGATGGTGTCCATGAAAAGTTCATTAGTGTGCATGCATAGTATCTTTGCAGGCAAGGCTCGAAAAAGCCACTCTCACCGTTTCCCATATTACGATGATCAGTGACCAATAGTAGTGACAGCAACGTCCCGACACATTGGAACCGGCGCCGAGTCCATGCCACTCATGGCCAATGGTAACGAGAAGGTATATTGCAACCTTGTTCTAAGTGACAATCTGTTTAGTAACCGCGGCTAAAACCATCACCTTAGTGGCCAAGATATATTGGCCCATGGAGCTTTTGATCCTCGAACGCGGCAGCCATGTCGAATGTTTCCTAGTCTGTACAACACTGCCTGATGTAGATGAGGTGTATTAATTTACCCACAATATGGTAGATAAGATAACAATATCTATTTGAATCATTAATTTGAATCATTAGAGAATTAGCGTTTGTCTCGTGATAATATCTGTAGTACCTAAGATGAGGCGATACCGCCATTCCTTTCGTTCTTAAGACACTAGAATAAGATGTCAATCCGAACATTTGGTTCAAACTTTTCTGCGTTATGGTGATTGGTATATGTTAGGAAGCATGTGTCAATCAATACGATAGATAATCAAGTAAACAGTACGTACGTACATGCTCGTACGAACATGGAAGACAGCCCGGCTAGCCACACCCATGTCAAGAGACTGGCGATCTAGGTACGGAAACACTTGATTGGAGCGCTGATGTTTGGTTTGCTTCACTGTCGCCTGTTGGTATTTAGTAGTATTCTTAGTTGCAGGAATTAGTCGTCTAAGGTTCCATCGTCCGTCTTCCTACATAGTTACCAGGTATTGAAGCCAACAATCGCGCGGGCTGTGTGCATACAAAATAGATATGCGAGCCGCGCGTGTCTGAGTTCTGGTAGCGACGCAAACTTAACCTGGAAAAATTCACCCAGTCTGTGAAAAGAGACCAGTGCCCCCGCACTGCAATAGCAAGGAAAATTGAGACGTCTAGTGGTCATGATCCGGGGATTGGTGGTCTGATGGTGTGTTGGAATCTGAGGAGTTGCAAAGACTTGGAGGTCGAACAAGACAAGCGACCGATTCTGCGACCTTTTGTGGGTTTACGTAGATACGGAGCACTGCTGAGTACGGATCCGTATACGTACTAATATATGCTTTCGGAGTGTGCCAAGGAGTCGTTCGATCCTGCTAACCTAATGGTGTTCTAGCGAGGTCGGCAACTAATCTCTGACCATTCCCCTCCTGCAAGCCCCCGCTAGTCCTCCCGTCGATAGCCCTGCTGATACGGTAGTGGGATGTATAACTGATTTTTTTTGACACTTCTGTAGCGAAGCATTACTTTACGTACAGTAGTACGGTAATGCCCATTATTCTAAGACGCTAGACTGACTGACAACCTGCTTACGGACTAGTTTTTTCTCTTTTCTTTTCCCCACGGATGCCAAAGCCACCATCTAACGTTAGTAAAGCTTGTCTTTGAATCATGACGCCATCTTTCCAACTGGAATATCCCTCAGTTAGATACGGAGTAAGAAACAAATAATCAGCCTTCACAAGCGCCCAATGAGTAAAGCCACAATAACAATACCGAGCACAACATAGGTAGCTTCATAGATGAAGTGGACACTTCCCCAAGTTTATTTCCTGTAGCGATGAGTCTGCATCGATGCGCTTCAAGCCATCGATACCGACTCGATACAGTCCTTCTCCAGCCGTTAAACGGGCGGCGTACATGGAGCCATCCGGCTACCTGCGTAACGTCATACAGAAACTATTCTACCCATCACGGAGATGACCCCAGGCTGAAAGACTTAGGGAAACAGATTCATGACGAATATTCTGTGATTAAGGACCATTATGGTGCGCATGCCATTCCCTCAGATAACTGTCCGCCTTGGAATATAACTGACATAACGTTAGCTACCCCTAAGCATCCCATTGTCCTTGCTCACGGGCTTTTTGGCTTCGCGGAACTCCAGCTCGCCCGAGGATGGTTCCCAGCCATCCAGTACTGGTGGGGAATCAGTGACGCCTTAAGGGCGAATGATATTGAAGTCATTACGACGGCCGTACCGCCGTCCAGCAGCATCGAGCAACGGGCTGAGAAGCTGGCCCACGGCATCGCCGAGGCTGCGCAGGGCAAGAGCGTAAATATCGTCGCCCACAGTATGGGTGGGCTTGATGCCAGACATATGATATCCCATCTCCAACCCAGGAACGTGGATGTGCGTTCCCTGGTCACCGTCGCGTCGCCCCATCGAGGGAGCGCATTCGCGAATCATGTATTCAAAGAGATCGGCCCAGACCTTCTTCCCGATGTATACAAATTCACTAAAAATTTAGGAATCGAAACAGGCGCTTTCGAGCAACTCACCCCAAGGCACATGACGAAGGAGTTCAACCCACGGACCCCTGATGATCCAAATGTTCGCTATTTCTCATACGGAGCCAGTGAGTCGCATCTGAAGTCGCCTATTCCCCCCCCCCTCCCCTCCTCCTGTCCCCTTCCAGGAGCAGAAACTCCCAACCGGGGTACATTTGGGAACTCATGGCTCCCGAGACAGGTCTTAAGACGCCCTGCAGTTCGCCGAGGTGTCTGGAAAGGGGAAATACTGACTCTAGACACCGTAGTGATAGAGAAACCTCCATTTCTAAGCCCGTTCCGACAATCGCATGCTGTCATCAGCAAGCTTGAGGGACCAAACGATGGTTTGGTCAGTGTTGCAAGCTCCCGATGGGGCTCGTATAAGGGGACCTTGGTCGGTGTGAGCCATTTGGATCTGATAAACTGGACGAATCGCTTGGAATGGACAATGCGCAAATGGATGGGCCAAGGGCCGACGTGAGTCAAGACCAAGACCTATTTAATACGCGGGCTAATCGATTGCTAGCTTCAATGCTATCGCATTCTACCTCGACATTGCTGACATGCTTGCAAAGGAGGGCCTTTGAGCTTAGATTCTCATTTGCGTGTACTTATGAGCTCCTTATCCCGACTCGGATGATTATGCCGAACAGGACTCATGGGACAGGTTGCCCTGGTATGTCAAAGCTCGTCTGTATTATTACCACGAACCTTAGGGCAAGGGATCGCTATAATGGCTTTAGACCAGGTGAAGTAGATTTCGATTCTCAATGAATTTGTACAACGTATATTTATTTTTTTCGGTATGGCAATGTGCATATCTAATACATCACTTCTCTGGTCCCTTTTGCACTGACCTCCGGGATCGTTCATGCCAGTTGCTTGACAATCCCCGTGTCAAGTCTCTTCTCTTCCTACTACATCTAAGATCGGGGTAGAGGAATCCGGTTCCGTAACTCTAACCACGATACACAACCCTATGCCCCAACCATTACAATGTCGAAAATATCTACCTAACCCATGATGCCTCAAAGCTGACTGCTCCGGTCTGGACACGCCCTCCTTTTAACAATAGTTCGAAAGTCTCATACTATATCGTCCAGGCCGTGACTCTTGAGAACCCATTGCTAGGAACTAGTTTCGAAGCTGTAGAATGATTCCGCGTTCCAAGATCCTAACCTAGCTGCTGGTATATACGTCTAATCAGAAAACCATAGCAATAATATGGCTTTCTATTCAGAAGTTACCGCCCATGCCAGCCCTTACCATTCCGTCTGATCACAGCTGCTATGGTTCCAGACGCCTAAATGATGTCGACGCTAATCGCCCATTTTTGCCAGTCTTATTACACAAGCAAGTCCCGAGGCTATTAACGCCGTCGACGCTGCGAATACATATGTCCGCAAGAGCGCTACACCACTGTCCATCTCGCTGGCGTGGGGGAATGAGTGATCGGTTCGAGGATCACGATCATACATCCGGCGACGCACGATAAATACTTTTCGGTATGAATAAGGCACGGAGTAGTTACGAAATTTCATGGTTAGAACGTCCGAGCCCTTACTACATGCACAGATATTCAAGACTTTTCAACTTCCTACTATGGTGCTCTATACATAGGCAACGGCCCCCTAGACCAAGGTATCCTACCCGATACAACACAGAGCCGCGCTGCGGAGTTTTCAAGCATTCGTCGCCGGCATAGATGGAGCTAAGCGTCCAGTGTGTTCTTGCTTGATCATTCCGTAGATCGAGTAATATCTATTCTTCTGAGATGGTTGGATATCTTGCCCTTGGTCTTGCAGACAAATGTTAGCCAAGGCTAGGTGTTTGCCACGCTAGACGGCAACGGGTTTCAACAAATGCTTATTATCTATGTGTATGGCTTGGAGTATATAGATACTGCTAGGATAAGCGGAAAAGTCGGTTTATGAGTACTCTAACACATGAATAAGGCTGCAACAGAAAATAAGTGAGTTGCAACTTTCAAGCATTGGCTCAACATTATGAGGGAGATGGCTATGTACATCGGTAAAGAAAGGTGATATCTATCTCCCCGATTCACGCATTCGTTGGTCGACGACAATGAACCTGCCTCAGTTCTGAAGATAGAAAGCGAAGCTCACAACCTCAGGCTAGTGCTCATAGCGACTCATCGCACCATCGTCGTCTCCAGATCCTGAGCTAGGGAATAGGTTTGTTGAAGTATAGAGTTCAAGAGAATCGATTGACTTTATCTAGAGGGAGTCCTGCTATATATATGCGATGCTCACCGAGTTGCCTTGTAGCCTACGAGTCCTTGGCCCTCAAATCAACAAGATTCGTTGGGTCCCCATTCTATTCACCGGACCTCCTCTATCAATAGTAGTCCTGTGAGGGCGTAAAAGACGATGCCGATGCTAGTGGGCGTCAGGCTCTATGTAGATACATCAGTCAGATTTACCACTAGTATCTTACTCTACACCTAGCCGCTGAAGAGATAATCCGGTAGATATCAGGATACACGCCAAGTTGTGCGCTTCTCTAGACACCGACCACCAACAAGTTCCCATGGTCGCTGTCAGGCCAGGGGGTTTGGGAATGGAATAAGCCCCAAAAGAACATCATACCCCTTTTGATCCCCCAAAGAGGCACTCGACCTCGAGGCTTTCTACGTTTGAGCTGGACACATAATACTTTGGCCGTATAACGTCGCCTGTTCTTGACAGCAGAATGACAGAGTATCTCCTCGAGAAACTAATGAATGCTCACCTAGGAGCGTTACGAATTATCCGTACCTGCTTATGCCCTGATGTATCCTACTCGGGAATATCCTACACCGGACATGTAACATATGAGGCTCTGCTTACCTTACCTACTACCACACGAACGGTTCGAAAGCGAGCTCGGGTCAGAATTCGGTAGGTACGCCACCGTATCCGTGGTCCCAGAAAGTCGGGTAACCCGACTTCTTTAACAGAGATACTAACTCAGGCGTTTTCGCTAAGCCCAGGACGACCGAGCGAGTCGCGGGTGCGGCCAATGCTCGCCAGCACGCCGATGGACTCACTCCTGCAGGCTGGAGCAATCGGCACGTAAGTATACATTCCACCTACATAGTCAAGGGGCATATAGTTATATCGAGGTATTCATACTTACACTCGTCGCTGTTTCCCCCTGGTGGGCTTGGTACTCTGTTTAGGCAGTTACACGCTGTCTGGGAGACGGGACAGGTATGTATATGTAGATAAGGTAGACAGACGCGGTCGTAGCCAAGTCTCCCCGTATTCCTCGCTTCTCGGCGTACAGGAGAAAGCTCGTATCGACTTCGGCTCGACGCTCTATCCGTATGTACATATGCATAACTCACCAAGCTACGTAGAGCATGGAAATATGTATATATGTATGTGTATACTTACCTATGTATGTAAGTAGATATGTATATATGTACGTGTTGATTCTTCTGACCAGTGGGCTTACGTACTGAGTATTTATTACTCGAGAGTGTGATCTGATCTGTCATTCTGTGTGCGTGTATGTATGTACGTGAGGACCACCGCGCCTTGTGTTACGCCCCTCGATTCGTTCGGCCTGTCCTGGTAGCGAATGAGAGATATACCGGTTGTCCACATGCCTCTGCGATCGGGCGAATCGTCGCCGCGGGTTGATGTGCCAGCTCAGGCCAGAACTGAGATAGTGACCTCTCGCTAATATCGACAGTGAGTTAAAAGGGGGGGAGGGGGAAGGGGGGTTCTGTTTACAGCCCTTCTGTGGACTACATATTAACGGGCTGCTGCAGCTGTTTGCGACAGCAACGAGGAATCCACTGCTGACGCTGGGGCTCTGTCGTGTGTGTTCGGATTTGAACGCGCCATCAACCGTGTCTATTGTAGATAGTCTTTATGGCGGCGACTTGTCCACGACACACACCCACACACACACATTGCATCATGGACCTGGGGGAGCACACTTAGCTATCACTGCGGGACTGAAAGCTCTCTGGGTTCGAAAATTGACTCGGAGACATAATAAATGGTATCCGAAACACTAATTTCATCTGCTCGGCCTGAATCGCTACTATGTCGAAGGATTGGGGTGTTTTCGACCGGCAAACATCAACGTCCGGTAGGTATTTATGCATAACGACACTCGAATTTTGCGGTAAGCATGTGAGACGTTGGTATGTAGGTACACCGGAGATATTTCCCAAGTTCTCGTTAATCGGAGACTTTCAGCTATCAGGATCGGTACGCATGGGACTATTATGTTTCCAGTTTAGCGTGATATGACCTGGAGCTCGAACTCTTACACCAAAGGAAGTCAAGCGGGCGACAGGCTTGGCTTATTCACTTTCACCTGGTTCCGTGATGGGGGCCCTGAGCTTGTTCTCCTGTATCCTCCAGCTGCCAGCTTACCTACATATGCACTGCCTTGTGTATCTCGTCTATCTCCTAACTGCACTGGTAGATTGGTACAGCAGGTAGCTTACCCGGGCTAGTTACGGATCTAGCGCTATTCCATCGAATGTTACCAACTAGAAGGCCGTCGAAGCTTCTTAGTGTCGGAGAGTTACACCGTGTACGAAGTGTAAAGTAGTGTGGCATAATTAATGCTTAGTAGATCCGCGAGGCCCCATCCACTATTATTTTCCAGCTGGTATTGTATGTAAGACCGAGAGACTACATATCAGTAAACTTGTCGCGGATATGCCTTTCTGATCTATCGTAATTGCCCAAGGTGAGATGGATGGAAGCTAGAATGGCGGTCTCAAACGCTCTAAGATCCGGGCTCGTTAGCTTTGGCTTGCTAGTCGTTCACAATGAATGGGATCGCAATAGGGTGCAGTATCCTTATTGTCAAATCGCATAGAGCGAATATCTAGTTTGTAACTCACTGAGAAAGCTTCTCGGTGAACTGGGATGAGTAGGGAAGCGAGTCGACTTTGAGATTGTCCGAATGTCTGACCCCCAACCGACGAAGGCAATACATGCCTTTTTGGAAAAGTAGTCAAACACCTCTTGGCAATTATGATCAAACTGAACCCTATGGATGCGAGATCGCCGATGGTTCGGATTTGCTGGTTTCAATATACCTGGTACTATGCATGGTAATTTATCACAGGGACGTACGTCGTATGTGGATAAGTTACCTATAGAATAACCTTACTCCTATTACCTTGTTTGAATTTCATGTACCATGAAACCGTAACTATGAGTACGCACCTAAAATGCCCACCTACAGTACTCTGTTCTCATATTATTAGCCAGAAGTCCTCGTACCCCAGCATGTCCAGTTAGCACGAACAACCAAAGGCGGCCGCACTAACATGATCGTAGAAGATATGCTTCGGAGGCTGCAACATTCGTGTACCGAACTTGTTCTAATAGCTGGGCGAGGCAGTAGACCAAGTACTGATTAATCGTATGAGTGATCGTCAACTGATGTCCCTTTCTGCTGTCGAAACCAAACTCATGGTCCGATGAGCATACATAGTACTTAGGTAGGCATGGATGTGCGCAAGCTATACAGATCGGGTTCCCCTTCCTTGCGCGTCGACCTTCACGTTTCGTTCACCTAATAAGATTTAGATCAGATTAAGCCGGGATAGCAGCGCCTTGGCATTCTCGGTCTGTCGGTTGCCAAATGCGCTATACTTGCAATAGACCTGTACATAGACTTCTGCTCCGTATTAGCGAAGCTCTAGGAAATTAAATGGCTTTTTCATGGTCCAGGTTTGGACAAAATAGTACAACCTTCGCCGTTGGCGAACTCGTTCACCCGAAACGTTATTCAGGTCTAGAACGGTCGACTGGGTGGTGCCGCATAATCCATGCAAGCCATAGTGGTCCTATCTGCATGCATGCTTGTCTAGTAGAGACAAATGGACCGCAAATCAACCCCCCTGGTTGCATTTTTGAGCAGTAAACCTATTGTACTTCTGGCGTCCCGATCGGTAGACCTTTGGGCCGGGAAGTCTCTTGTGGCTGCACCTGTACCGATTTGTAGGACATTGGAGGGGTCGACTGTTAAACAATAGAGTTCCTATGCATAGCCATCTGATCTGTAAGAATAACAAAAGTATATATATATATTTTCTCCTTGTTCATTGGAGAATACGTTGTGGTGTGATTGCCGTGCTCTTCCGGGATCATCTGCGGTCTCGGGGTGCCTGCTGTGTCCGTATACGTAGGATGAGCGCCACTGGTTTGCTCGATCTGGCGTGTTCAGGCAAAGTAGCCAGTTCTGTACAGCCATACATACACCTTTCGTCACCAGTCCCTCTTCCCCACATAGAGATACTGTAGCTAGGCAGCCAGGAAACAAAGAAATCGCCACATTTGCATTGTAATATCTGCAACTACTCGCAACAAAGGTTGGCGTTTCATTACCGACGTTCCGCTTAGACGTGGTCTAATTCTCTTCAGAAACAGAGACATACTCAGCAGCCATCGAAAGTTTGGGAGAATCTATCATCGACCGCTCGGGTTGATCCATGTGCAGGGTACCGGTCTTCGTCCCATGCTCTCGGATCAAATGGGTATCGTTTCAAGCGTAGCGGGGAAAAGGGGAGGCGGTACCAAGGGGGAAGAACAACTCCAGACAGACGATGATGGCGTCAAATCGAAGGCCGTCCACACCCAAACGCTCTGGATCCTCATATTTCGAGGTCATCCTAACGACATCCAGAGCGCCCGAGCCACCGAGTTACATATCGTGTTCGACGACGACGAGAGCGTGAGCCTGACCGTTCAGATTCAGGGTCAGCATCCAAATTTTACCATAAGAGAAGTGTGGAATGGAGCACATCCCCGAGCCAGGCCTTACTTCTTTCGACGACTTCAAGTTGCGACAGTTGAAACAAATTCGGAGCGCGATATGCGGATACGAAATGCCATCTTGGGCACGCAAGTGAACAACATCGAACCGGATTGGACGTGTCAAAATTGGGTTGGAGACGTCTTGACGGTTCTCCAAGAAGCAAATTTGATCGCCGTCGAGGAAGGCGATAACGCGTTGAATGGAATGGTCAACTACATTTCCCGGGCTCCTTGGCAGTAATGATGGCAGAACACTCAATTCAATATCAGTCTTGATTCTTCACTGGAGGCTTCGAGATGGTCACGCATGCTAGGAAGACTGGGGAAGTAACTGCGTGAACGGTTAGTTGATCAGACTTGGAGAACTGATGATCTGCCGTCGGGGATTTTTTTTTTCTTTCTTCTTTTCTTTTCTTCTTCCTTTGTCTCTTCTCTTTGTGTCATACTCGAGTTTTCAGGTACCGTTGCCTCGAGTCTCAGTATCGCTTTACCCTGACTGATTCAGTCGTAGGTCTGGCTTTAACGACGGATTTCAAGGTTCAGGGGCTCTATTTACCACAATAGAGGCTTATTTAGCTTATAGTACCTTTTTCGTCGGTGTATCTAAATACACCTACTCGGCACGCTTCTTAGGCGAACTGGCCGTCTGATGTGAAGGAAGACCCTACCCTCATATCTCGCTCTTCGAACAAGAGAAACGACGGCCTTGGGGAGGCATACGAACTAGGCGGGGAATTGGGACTCTTTAGATGGTTCGACGGCGTCGGTCATACAGCATATCAATTCAGGGGGTGCATGATTTGAATCATCTCAAGGTTGTTGTGGACGATCTGATGTATCCTGGGCGGTTTGGTGGCATACATATGATTATACCCTGATTTTGTGAGCACACAACAAAAGGCGTTGTGGGGGGCAGCCGATGACGGCTGATTTTTGGTTGGGACCACGAGACTGTCTAATAAGTGGTTCAAGGGCTTGTCCGTCGATAATGGTGTCGTGGGAATAGGTCTCGATAAAGGCAGAGTGTGAGGGAATGACGATGACGGTTTAAGAATAACAATCCCCGTGGGGATAGTGTTATGTCAAGTCGAAGATCGTCTAGCTGTGATGTGATATCGCTTTTCAAGAGGTGACTTATTAGGCTGCGCGTTTAATATCAACCTAGAGAGGTATTGAAGGATGAGTGGGGTTTAGTTTCGTGTTAGTTATTTGGTGGCATGCTGCATATTTAACAATTTTAATGTCTAGAGTGCAGGATAGACAACGAACAGGTGGAAGTTGTGAGAAAATATATTGTTCGTGGCAAGAGATATTTGAATAAATTTACCTCGGAATGCTTGGGACACGGGTATGCTACCTACGCAGTATGCACGCCCCGGGAGATACATACATTTGTGCAAATGAGACAGTGAGGTATTACGAAGTATGTAGATAGATAGATATGGGTGTTTCATAGGTCCCTGGCGATAGGGGTTTACTACATAAGTATCTCATATATGGATATTGAGAAGTAGGAGTGTACATACAAATACACTTACCGCGTCGACTGACAAGCTTCGTACACGGTACATAATAAATTATGTACATGCGCAGTACGTAGTATGCATACATAGATAGCACGTATGCACTTAATATATATATTAGGTAAGCTGATGCACAAATCAGAGCTGGAGAAATGGAAGTGAACTACGGATTACTTAAGTGAGGATTGGATTTTGTTAAGATTTCCTGCCTGATTTGCCGATAACTCTAACAGCATACGTAAGCCTGTCCCTGTCCCTGCATCCAGCCTTACCCGCAATGGCCAATCTGCCAACGTACCCCGAATTATCTATCCAGTCGGTGACTCTCGGAGTCCACGATTTCCTATTTGGGCATATTTTACTCTAATATGTACGTACCCTAGGTATGTGTTATAATAGCTAAAATAACGGGCGGGTAAAGTGCGTTTTAAGCCTTATATAATCATTTATTTATTTATTATAATAAACTCGTAGTGCCTTTATTATTATTAATAAAATATACCAGTTTAACCTTTAACCATTATATCGCGTATTCCTTATTTAAGTATATTTTTTATATATAGTTTAGTTTAACCC
Organism: Xylariaceae sp. FL0662B; assembly: GCA_022376535.1. Lineage (NCBI taxonomy): Eukaryota > Fungi > Ascomycota > Sordariomycetes > Xylariales > Xylariaceae > Xylariaceae sp. FL0662B. The sequence continues at coordinate 42,831 of JAJJKD010000115.1, forward strand.
GTACGACTAATTAGCCTAGCGTTATAGGCCGATAATAAAAAAAAGCCCGATTAATATAATACGTTTTTAATATTTCTTATAGTTCGAATTTTTATTTATAAAAACCTTATCGCTTTTCTTTATTTATTAGTATTATTAAATAAAACCTTTTATATTTATAAAACGTTTTATAATTTAATTATATTTATTACGGTTAAGGTTAAAAATAGCCGGGTAAATTTTATCGATAGATTACTATTAGTGTTCGGTAGTAAGTAGAATTTTTATTACTATAATAAATATTTAATAGTAATATTTTAATAAAAAAATATAATTTTAAATTTATAGAAAATAAGATAATTATTATTATTAATTTTATTTACGAATTTATATAATTTATTTATAAAGTAATATATGGTTATTTTTAAATAAAAATTGGTATTATTATAGTATTTAGTATAAAAGCCGATTAAACCGTTTAAATTGTAAAAATATATTAGGTTATTATTAATAATTTTAAACCCGGCGATTTTAAATTTGGTAGTAATTTTATAAAACGGTTTAAAACCTGCAGTTTTATATATTTTATTAATATTCCATTTTTAAACCCTATAAGATATAAGTAATAAATTTATAAATTAAAAATATATAAAATGAATGGAAAAAAATACGTATTAAATAGCCTTAATAAAGATGCTTTTTTAAAGCTTTTTAACGTTAATATATTTAATTTAAATATATATAGCGGGAATGGTAGGAATATATTTCCAACTATAGCTATGGTATTTTATAATAATAATAATATATATAATAGCCGGATGGAAGTTTATAGTATAAGTTTATTTTTTAATTAAAACGATATAATATAAAGTAATTATAATTATTCAGATATAGGTTAATAGGTTATATATAGTTATAAGTTATAAAGATAATGGTAATTTAATATAGTTGCTATTAGAAATTTTTGAATTAAGGTAATAGTTATTGCAAAATAATAGTTATAAAAGTTGTAAAGATGGAGGTAATTATAAGTGGTTATAGGAATATTTATATATAGGCTATTGCATATAGACTATTACTATAGGTACGAAAATACTAAAAATAGTACGGCAAAATTCCCGTTTTAGAAAGCGGTAAAAACGTATACGAATTAAAAAAAATCTCGGTTTTAAACGTTTTAAGGCCTAATAACTAATAATGGCTAATAAGTAGCTAGATTTGAGTGCTTAAAAGGCGTATAAGTAGTTAGATTACCTAAAGTAATACGTACCTATAGGTATTTGCTATATATAAATATTAAACTAATAAATAAACTATAAAGCATTTAAATTTAGTATTATTAGGGTTATTTTATATATAAATTATATGGGGATTAGTTTTATATATTTAATATAATAATATACTATCTATTAGTTAATAAATTACGGCTAAATACCCTTTAAAATGCCGATAAGTAAAAATTATAAAAATATAATAATAAAATAACTATTATAGCTTTTACGAAAAATTTTAATTAAAAAGTATAAAGATAAAGCTTTATTTTATAAAGGTTTTTTCCGATATATTTTTTAACCTTTTTAATTGGTTATTTTTATTTAATAAACGTATTTTTTAACTTTTTAATTAGATATTTCTATCCGATAAGCGTAATATATTTTTTAATTTTCTAATCGGGTATTTTTATTTAATAAACGTAATAGATTTAAGTTGGTATATTATATTTAATATAATATATTTTCCGATTTTTTAATCGGGTATTCCTATTTAAGCGTAATAAATTTAAATCGGTATATTATACCTGATATATCTTTTGATTTTTTAATCGGGTATTTTTATTTAATAAGTTTAATAAATTTAAATCGGTATATTATACCTGATATATTTTCCGATTTTCTAATCGGGTATTTTTATTTAAACGTAACAGATTTAAGTCGGTATATTATACCCGATATATTTTTTAATTTTTTAATCGGATATTTTTATTTAATAAATATATCTTTTAACTTTTTAATTAGGTATTTTTATTTAATAAGCGTAATAGATTTAAGTTAATATATTATATATTTAAAGTATTTAATTTTTTTTATTTTATAACGATTAAACGTATTTTCTTTATTTAATATAAAAACTTAATATTTTTTATATTTAAATATATTAATAAAAAAACCGCTTTATTTTATAACGGCTTTATTAAATATTATATTTTTTAAATATTTTACGGTAATATAAAAGTTTTAGCGACTTTTTTAAGGCCTAATTTGCGACTTTTTTTAAAAGCTTAACGGTTTTAGTAAGATATATAGTATTTCGCTTATTTTTTTATTATATTAAAGTATATAGTTTCGCGGACCTTATTAGGAATAAAATTACGAACCCTGTTATACGAACCCCGTTAGGAACGAAATTGCGTGGATCCCGTTAAAAATAAGGTTATACGGATCCCGTTAGGAATAAAGTTATACGGACCTTATTAAAAATAAGGTTATACGGGATAAAATTACGCGGTATTCCGGGCGTTTATAGATATTTAAAATAAGCGAATTTTATAATTAAGCCTTCGGTTTAATAAACTTAATATAGTAGTAAAGGATAAAGTACGTATTCCGTTTATTAGGATATTTTCCGTTTTAATAGATATAGTTATATTTTTTATTTATTATTTATTAAATATAGGTATAGGTATAACGTAAATAAATTAATAAGCTTTTTTAGGTATTATTATATTTATAAAGCTATTAATTATTAGTTATTATTAGCGATTTTTAACTAAATATATATAAAGTACGTATTATATTAATTATATAAATTATACTTTTAATTTTTTATAGACCTATAATAGGTATTTATAATATTTTTTAAAAATTATACGGCGACATAAAGTTTAATAATTTTTTTAGGGCTTAATTTGCGACTTTTTTTATAAGCTTGGCAGTTTTAGCGATATATACTTCTGGTAGTTTTTCCCATTTTTTTAACTGTATTAAGGTATATGGTTTTGCGGACTTTATTAGGAATAAGGTTATAATATTTTAGGACGTTGAATTTTATTATAAATATTTATAATATTTATAGCTAAACGCCCGAGTAAATGTATAAATGTGCTTTTGGTTTAGTAGAATGTGGTAATAAAGGATAGGGTATGTATTCTGTTTATTAGGATATCCTTTGTTTTAATAGGTATAGTTATATTTTTTATTTACTATTATTTTAAAACGTTGAATTTTATTGCAAATATTTGTAATATTTATGGCTAAATGCCCGAGTAAATGTGTAAATAGGCTTTTTTTAGTGGACTTAAACGTGGTAGTAAAGGATAGGGTACGTATCCCGTTTATTAGGATATTTTTTATTTTAATAGGTATAATTACGTTTTTTATTAGCTGTTATTTATTAAGTATAGGCGCTTAGGATATTAAATCTTATTATAAATATCCGTAATATTTATGGCTAAATACCTAAGCAAATATATAAATAGGCTTTTTTAGTAAATTTAAATAAATGGGGTATGTATCCCGCTTATTGGGATATCCTTTATTTTAACTGGTATAATTACGTTTTCTATTTATTATTATTTATTAGGTATAGGTACGTTTTTTATTTATTATTATTTATTAGGTGTAGGTATAGGTATGGGTAGTTATTTAGGCGGGGTTATAGTTTTATCGAAGTTATCTGAAAGGTTAATTATTTAGGTTTTATTATTGGACGTTGAGAATTTTATAAATAGGCTTTCGGTTTAGTTATTAGATTTATTAAGGTTTATATTTATATTCGTATTAATCTTAAAAATTAGCTTATAAATAATAATCTTTTTACCTTTTTTTATAAGCTTATAGTTAAAGTATCCGAAATTAGTTTTAAATCTTTTTAAATTTTAAAGCTTAAAGCCCGCATTTATAAGCTAGAAAAAGTAAAAAATAATATATAGCTTTTCGTATATTAAATATATTATAGTATTTTTTATTAACGTTAATTTTTTAAAAAAAATCTTTATAAAACTATCTTTCTATATATAAATATAGGTATAATTTTAGTTATATTACGTTTAATTATGCTATATCCCTAACTTAATACTTTTTTTAATTAGGAATTAAACGATTTTTAAATGCTTTATTAAAGCAATAAAGCATTACTATATTTAAAATTAATAGTACCTTTTAGCTTAAGCTTATATTTATAAGTTAAAAAAAGTAAAAAATAGTATATAGCTTTTTATATATTAAATATATCGTAATATTTTTTACTAACGTTAATTCTTTAAAAAAAGTTTTTATATAGGTATAGTATTAAATTAATTCTTTAGCGTTATACCCGATAAAAGCGAATTTTATAAATAGGCTTTCGGTTTAATAACCGGACTTAGGTATAATATAAGTAATATATCGGTATTATGCCTAATTTTTAGACTTATTTACGAAAGCTAGTTAGAGGTATAATTATCGATTAATTATTAAAGCCTTTATTTTTTCCGCTATAAAGGGCTTTAGCTTTAATAAAACTACTAATAGCCGGTTATTTTAAATATTAACCTTATAATAATTAGATAATAATAGTAATAAAAGGTTAGAAAGGTTTATTAACCCTTTTATTATATATATGGTAATATTTTAGGACAAAAGCTAATCGGCTTTTATTATAATGTTAATAGTACGATTTATAGCATTTACTTCGTATATAATAGCCGGAAAAATGTAGTAAAGCTATATTTAACGGACTGTTTTTTTCCTTAAAATATAGCTAACTATACGGTAGTATTTTAAAACGGAAGCTTATTTTATATAATACTTAAAGGAATAGAGTTTTTAAAATCAGCGTTTATAGATAAGGCTTATATAATAATTATTTTTTCCCGTTAAATATATTTATATAATATATTTATTTTCTTTTTTTAGAAATAAAAAAACGTTAAGTAAATTATAAAAGCTAAAGTTAAAGAGATTAGGCTTTTTAATTTTAAATACTATAATATTAAAACTAAAATAAAAGTATCCGTATAGCTACTATATTATTTAGTTAAAATATTTTTTATATATTATAAAATAATATCCGCAATTAAGCTTATTACAGTTTTATATATAATAAATAGAAAATATATAAACAGATAGGTAATAGATTTATTAAGTTTAAATTTATAACGGAATTTTTATCAGGAATAAATAGCTTATAGTTTTAATTAATTTAAAATGGTTATTTAAGCCTAACAAAAAACCTCCTTAATTAAAAGGATTAAAAATAGTCCCTATAAATAGTGGTATATATCCAAATAATAGCGTACGTTTTTTAAATATTAATTATAATAGTAAGGTAATAGGTAGGGGTATATATTTATATAAGTATACGATTTTTATAGGTATTAATTATAATAATAAGGTAAAAGTTTTATAATAATTAAATCAATATAATAATAAATGGTTAAAATGGTTTATTTACTTTTTTATTAAACTTTATACCTTTTTTAATATAAGGTATATCTTTTAAATTGCCGAAATTATAAAAATAACCCGAAATAAATTAAAGGTAATATATTAATCTAACAATTTATTTAAATAGAAAAAAAAAAACTACCGAAAACCTTAACGGTTTTAGGTACAATAATAATTAAAAAATAGTTATAGAAAAGGTAAAGTTAAAAAATAAAAAATAATAATATTAGAATAATAAAATCTCTTTAATGTTTTTCTAATTTATTAAAGCTAAAATAATAAAAAAATAAAAAAAATAAAAATTAAAATAAAGGGAAAAAATAAAGAAGGGAAAAAATAAGGAAAGAAAAAGATAAAGGAGGAAAAAAATAAAGGAGAAAAAAAATAAAGGAAAGAAAAAATAAAAAGGGAAAGAAAAAATGGGAAAAAAAAGGAAGGGAAACTTAATATTAAATACTCGATAAAAACGCAATAATAAAGGAAAAAGAAAGGCTTTTAATAGGGGGATATGAAAAAAAAAAAAATAAAAAGGAATAAAAAAATATAAAAAAAAAGAAGGGAATCTTTAATTTAATAAGCTAACTAATCGGTTTAACTACTAAAAATATAGATAAATAGGGTACCTCCCTATTAATATATTTTGCTAATAAATAAAACTAACTTTTCTAATAATAGGATTAATTATTATTGCTATACCTAGTTTTAAATACGTACCCTCCTATACGACCCGAAATATTTATTTATTTACGTACTTTAAATTTTATATAAATCTCGGTACGATTATTCTATAGTATTAAAGGTTACCGATAATATCATAATTTTGAAATTTAAATTATATTTTAATTAATAATTATCCCATTATATAATCTACTAATTAATATTAATATTATTTATAAAAAATAGCCTAATTTTTTTAGGTAATATATTAAAAATTTTAGTACGTTTAGCTTATATAATTTAAATATTAAGCCATTTTTAATAAGCTATAAAAGCGTATTTTTTTCGCTTTAAGCTATTTAAATAATTATAAAGCTACTATAGCTTTTTTAACATTATATAATTACGGTTTTCTTTATAGCGGCAGGCTTTATTAATAAATTACTAAATAAATGTTAAAAACGTAAGCTTTTCTATATAGCTATCTTACTACAGCTGGCCTATTAATATACCGGAAAGGTAACTTTTTTACTGGTTAGAAAAAAAGGCTATATTTTTTAGCAAAACAGGGCTTATTAGAAAAAAGCCGGGCCTAATTAATTCCCGAAGTTATAAAGAAGGGCATACTATAATCCGGAAAAAAATAAGCTAGTTAAAACTGCTATTTCTTTAAATAATTAGCAATTTATTTTTACAGTCTAGCCTTTATAGTAATATATTTTAATGGCCTATAGTTTTTAGCAAATTTATTAATAGCTATTTGGCAGTTTTTAAAGCTGGCTAACAAAAGCTTTAGAAAGGCGACTGCCGCTCTTTAAGGATAACTATCGAAATTTATACTTTTAGATTTTTAATTAATTTTTTATTTAAAAAACGTTTTTATAAATTTTTATACTATTTTTAAACGGAATTATAATATAAAGCAATTCCGACTTATTTTAATATCTAATAATTGCTTTAATATAATTCGCTTTTATCTATTTTATTAGGACCTATTTATTAACGTTCCGTAAATAATTCTTTAATTTTTTAATATTATATTTATAATTTACCATTTTAGCAGTATATAGCTTATTAATTATTACTTTTTAGGCTAACTTTAACACTTATAGCTTATAGAAAATTTAATCGATTTTTATACGGTTATTATTTTTATTAACTATAGAAATGTTTTTAATTACGTTTTCCGTTTTAATATCTTTTTTTTTTAATAAAAAGGTTTTTATTTTTATTTATCCTTTAAAGATAAATAAATTAAATAGGATTAACGGGTAATTAGCGGGGTTAGGGGCTTTTATAATAATGGTATATTAACTAAGTAAAAATAATACGTTTTTTATAAATTATAATAAATAAGGGAAGCGTTTTATTAAATTATAAAATAATATAATTTAATTAATTTAAGATTTAGCTATTTATATATAAAGGGAAAAACCTATTATATAAAAAGCCTTTATACCAGTTTTTTAACTATTAAATTAATACGTTAAAATAAAAAAGAAAATTTAATTACCAATATTAGGAAAATGTAAATATATATATATTTAAAAGCCGGTTATTTTTATTTTAAAACCATTAACTATACGCCGTAATACGTTTTAGTTTTATTACTATATAGGTTTAATATATCGGACTTAACTTTAAAACTAATTTTATAAAATAATAACCCTTTATAATTAATTATCTATTAATCTATAAACTAATCGTTTTAAATTAGCTTTCGTTTAATGTTTATATTATAAAACGGCTAAAGTTTATATAGTTCGCTATATAAATCGCTAAATAAGGAATACTTTTATAAATTACGATCTTATTATAGTTTATAAATAAATAGGGTTATTTAAAATAAAATAATATAAAAGGTATTAATATAAAACTTTATTATAAAATATAATATAAATATTTTAATATAGGAATTAATTAAATAAATATATAGTTTAAACTATAATATAAAGTTTTAAAATACCTATTATAAAGATATTTTAATTTTAAAAATATAAAAGGCTAAATATTTAAATTAATAATAGCTAATATGCGATATTAATAACGATTAGGTAAAATATAAATACCTTACGTTTTTATAATAAAAAAATCAACTAATCTTAAAAAATTAAACCTATTATTTCGGTATAATTTAATATAACTAAATATAATTTAAGTAGTAAAACTTTATAAACAAAATAATATAATATACTATTATTTTCTCAATATATTTAATAGGTTTTATTTATAAAATAGTATTCCTAATATAACTCTAATTAAAAGAATTAATTAAAAATAATAATTAAACGATATAGTAAATAAATAGGTATTTATATAAATAATTTAAACAAATATATAAAAATAAAGCTATAATAATAATATTAATTTAAAAAACCTAATATATTTATATTTTATTAAGATAAATATAAATAAATTTTATATAATATTAAAATATATATTTTAATAGTTATAATAATTTTATTTATTATAAAATTAATATACCTTAAAATTTATTTTATCCGGAAAAGCTGGTATTTATATATAAATAAATAATCTTTCAGTTTAATAAAGTATTTATAGGAAATTATAAAATTTATAAATTTTAAATAAACGTTATAAAATAACCTTAATTATAAAATATTAAATAGTATTAATATATAAAGATTTTAGTAAATAGTATAAAATAAAAAAGGACAAAGGAAGTTTTTATAGAAAATGGTTTAATTTTAGGGTTTTTAATAAGGTATATTTTATATATATAACTATATAATATATATTATAATATTAAAGTAATAAAATTAGATTTATATATAATTATATATATATTAGCCTAAAACCTACTACTTTTAACTTTTATTAAACTACCTTTATTATTTTAATAACCTTACTATTATTACCATTATTGCCGCCGCCGTACTATTACTATTACCACCATAATAGTACCTGCCGCCTTTAACCTATATAATATTCCTTTTTCAGAGGATAAGGCTCCGATCTGGCCGCTTTACCTACCTAAACGCCTTTATTAAGCTACCGACTTATATAATATTCCTTTTTTAAAAAATAAAACCCCTTATTAGCTACTATTTTACCCTTATTATATACCTATTTATATATATTTATAAACCTATATTAGGTTATAATTAATTAAATTATAAACTATCCGATAATATAAAAAGCTATTATAATAGTTTATTTAAACTTCGTTTCCCGTCTTTATCCGATTTATAGCACAATAGTGGGGTTATTAGATTTAATTATTAGTAATTTCTTAATTAAAAATCCAAAACAACCTATTAACGCCTATCCCTTTATTATTATTAATTTTTATGCTAATTATAAGTAAGCTATTTTAGCTATATAATTATATATTAAAGGTATATTAAAAAATATTTTTGCTGTTTATATTTAGGCATATAGCGCAGTATGTTTAAATGTATAACGATATATTAATTATATTAATGGGAAAGGCTTTTAGGTTTATTATATATATATGCCGAATTTTGCCGACTGCCGAACCGACCGCTTAAGCAGTATTTATACCTATTATTATTATAACGGGTAAAGGAATACCTGTTTTTTATTAATATATATCGTTTTTTGTTTTATTATTATTCCCGCGCCTATTATAGTAGTAATAGGTATAGCGCTAGTAATATTACTAATACTATTAGTAATAATAGCAGTAATAATAGTACTACTACTAATAGTAGTAGTAATAATAGTAGTAGCAATACTATTCCTCTTTCCGGCTGCCGTTATTTCCTTTATTTCTATTATATTTTTAGGGCCTTTTACTAATTTTACCGGCTTAGAATTAGTGGCGTATTATAAGTTATTATTAAAAGCCGAACGGGCCAGCGTTCGTATTAATTTAAAAGTTTAATTAGTTATTTAGGCGGTAGTAAAGGTAGAGATAGAGATGGAAAAAAAGGCGGAGGAAGAAAAAGAAAAAAAGGACGACAATAATAACAATAAAGGTAGGGGTTTACGGTTTCGGCCGTTTAATAAAATGGGAGTTAATAAGGAAAAAAATAACAACAAAATCGTTAATATTAGTAATTTAATAGCTAATATAGCCGAATAAATAAAAATTCGTTTTATATAGCTTATATTTTTATTACTTTTTATAATAGTATAATTATATATATAACTTAAAATATATATATTTAATTAATTATTTAACGTTTAAATTAAATATATAATTATATATATAAATCAGTTATTTATATTAATTTATATATATAGATTTATATATTAAATAAATTAATTATTTAATAACCTATATATATAAGTTTAATATTTTAACTTTATATATATAGATCTATATATTTAATAAGCTAATTATCTAATAACCTATATATATAAATCTAACATTTTAACTTTATATATATAGATTTACGCATTTAATAAGCTAATTATTAATAATCTATATATATAAGTCTAATATTTTAACTTTATATATATAGATCTATATATTTAATAAACTAATTATTTAATAATCTATATATATAAGTTTAATATTTTAACTTTATATATACAGATTTACGTATATAAAACTAACCCCCCAAACTATAAACACTATAACTATATATATAAATTTAATAATCTTTACTTTAAATGCGTATATTTGCCTATAAATTATATATTATAAACCCTAAACTATTAAATTATAGGGTTAATAAAACTTAATTAATTTAAAGTTTAGCTATTTATATATAAAGAAAGAGCCCTATTACGTATATAGTTCCGTTTAAGTCTTTATATAGTATTAATCTTTAACCCTTAAATTAATATAGACGTTATATTTATTTATTAAACGAAACAAACCGGATCTTTCTTTTAATGCCGCCGTTTTTTTATTATATTTATTCGGCGGCCCTATGTAAAATTACTAATATATAAGGAAATAAGAAAATTATTAGCTTATAATATAACTTAACTATTTAAGTTATTTAAATATAATATTTTTACTATTTTATTATATAGTTATTTTAAATATTATATATAAGTTATAAAAGATCTTAAAATAATGATATTAGCTCTGCTTAAATAAACGTATATAATAATATCGTTTTAAAAGAGCGTATAATATATAATACTTAATAATTTAAATAACGCCGATACCTTAAAAATATCTCTATAAAGAAAAACTAAAAAGGAGTATATAATATATAATACTAAAGAATTTAAATAATGCCGATATCTTAAAAATATTCCTATAAAAAAAGACTAAAAAGGAGCGTATAATATATAATATTTAATAATTTAAATAACGCTAATATCCTAAAAGTATTCCCGTAAAGAAAGACTAAAAAGGAGTATATAGTATATAATGCTGGAAAATTTAAATAACGCCGGTATTTTAAAAGTATTCCTATAAAAAAAGACTAAAAAGAAAAGGTTAAAGTAATAACCTAAATCAAATAAATATAAAAGGTAGTATTTAATATATATAACTATTAAATAGTAGCGTTTATTTATAATATTAAAGGGATAATAATAAAGAAATAGCCATAAATAGGGCTTTTATTAAAGGCTTAAATAATTAAAGCTTTAAAGTTATAAATATCCCTATATATAAGCTATATTTTTAATATATAAGCTGCCGATTAATTTTATTTTTATTATTTTATATTTTAATATTTTAAGGTTTTTTTTAAAAGTACGTATTGCCTTTAATACCTTACGTATTTAAGGTAATACCGACGTTTGGATTATATTAAATAAAATTACAGGTTCCCGTTTTTTTTTAATATTATATTTTGTTTATATAATTAATAAATTTCGCTAAAGTAAAACGGTATTTAACTATAATAAGGTAAGATTATATTAAAGTTAATAAATTAATTAGTAATTAACATTTCGTTTTATTAACCTATTTATAAAATATAGTATAGAAATTAAAGCCGATAACTTCAATATTAAACGGCGCCTTTATACCCGTTTCGGCAATAGTATTTTTATATTAAATTTATATACGGCTAATAATACGGCTATTACCGATTACTTTTTTTATATACGTAATTTTATAGTAAAAGATATAGCTATCTTATCCGTTTTCCGAATCCGAATTTAAAGTAATGCTTTTTTAAGCTTATTTTTTGGCTTTATTAATTCTATAAAAATAGTTTATTAAAACCCGGCTTATAATAGTATTATTTTTAAACGATCGAAATAATAGTTAAGGTAAAATAAGGATATCGGTATCGGAGAAATATTTATAATATTATTTAAGCGCGTATATTTATCCTATTTTTATATTTTGTTTACTTTTTTAAATATTCTGGGTTAATACGTAATTAATTAAGCTTAAAAGTATAGGGGTTTAGAATTTATTAAAAATATTAACGTTAACGATATCCGATAAAGCATTAGTAGGTATATAAAATAAAGCTGTTATAATATTTAATTTATATAAGTATATAAGTCTAAATCTTAATTTTATAGATAAAAATTAAATAATTAAAGAATATAGGAAATTAAAAATAGATTAAAAAAGTTAAATATAGGTAAAAAATAGGTATATAGAGGTATAAATAATAAAGTAAAAAGGTATCTGTAATAGTATTAATATTTTCTGTTATATATTTAGGATAATATAAACGACTTAATATAGGTAATGGGATAATATAATTAACCTAGTATAGGTAATAAGGTAAGGCGATAAAAAGTTAAATATATTATAGTTTAGCTTTATAGGTATAAAATATATTTACTACGTATTAAAATTTATTATATTATTTATTAAAAAATTAAAAGCGAAAAGTATTAAAAGATCCGTATTAGGTAAACGCCAATCGCTAAATTAATTATTATATATTATAGGTATTAATTATTAATAAATTATTATATATTACGATAATTTTATAATGCCTAGTTTAGCTAAAAATAAAGTAATATGGTTTCGATTAGGTTCGAATGTTGTTTAAATCCCGGTATTTTAAAAATAATACCGCCGATAATATTAAGATTTTTTTATTGTATAACGGCTAGTTACGTTATAAAATATAGTTTATTTTTATATAGGTATTTTTATATAAAAAAAAAGGGAGAAATTTTAAGAATATTTTTATATTAAGTAATTATAATAAGACCGCTGTTTTAGGAAAAATCGAATTTAAATATTTATTTATATATTTAAGGTAGATCTCTTTTAATTTAATAAAGCGTTATCTGGAGATATTTTTTTAATGCTTAAAAAGTTTAAGATATTTTGGGAAAAATCGCCTTACTTATTTATAAAGCCCTTTCCTTTTCCCTATACGGGTTTATTTATAATATAACTATAAAAAAAACACATTAATTTCCTATATAGCATTTATTTTCTTATATAGTATTTATTTCCCCGTATAATACCTATTTTCCCGTATACTATTTAGCTTTCCGTATAATACTTAAAATCTATATATTTATCGGACGGCAATTAAGCCAGTTAGCATTTTTATATAAAGTTATAGCGGGAAAAGATTTATTTTTTATTTTTAATACGAAATAGTAAAAACTACCTGCCAGCTAGTTATAAAAAAAAGAGGCAAATAAACTAAAGGTAAATAAGATTTAAGGTATACGTAATTATACCTTTAATAAATAGGGTAAAATATAACTATAGTTTAGGGTTTTTTACTGTATAAAAAGCTACCTTTTATTTAAAAATAGTAAAATAAATACCCGCTAAAATTTACGATAAAAGTAAGAACTTTTTTCGTTATATAAGTAAAGCTTTTAATTAAAATTTAATAGAAAATCGAGAATAGCGATAGGTTAAATAAAAATAAAAAAGCCCTATTAAATAAGGTTAATAAAGGCTATATAATACCCGTTACTTTTTTAATAAGGTAAAAAGATGGCGAAAAAAAAGTATACTTACCGTTAGATTTTTCTGAAAACTTTTTAAATAAAGACAGTTCTATTATTCCGAAATTTAAAAAGCTGAAACCTTATTAGCCGGATCTTTACTGAATTATAAATCCTATTTTTATATTTCCGGCATAAAGTTTAATATATTTATAAATATAGAAATATAAAGCGGTTAAAATAATGGAAAAATTATAGTAAAAAGAGGAAAAGCTATATAAATATATCGAGGATTATAACGAAATAATCGGTTATATAGAAGGAATTTAAATAAATCCTTTATAAGATTGCCTAAAAAAAGCCCGGAAGCTTAAAAGGGGAATTCGAAAATAAAGTTATTATTAGAAGCTATTATAAGTATTTTTTAATATAGTTTTATATTTTTTCCAGATTAACTTTTTTTACTTTATATAATATATTAGCTTTATTCCTAATAAACTATTTTAATTATTTTATTATTATAGGTACGCTTTATATTTATATAGTTAAGTATATATTAGATTTATTATTACTATTTACTTTATAAATAATAGTAAATTTATACGTTTATTTAAAATCCTTAAGACGATTAATAAACGATTAAAAAACTACCGAAAGGGCTAGAAAATAAAGTTTATAGCTCTTATTAATTAATAGCTTTAAAAGGTATAAAGATAATAAAAAACTAATTATAGTTATTAGTGGAATTCTTAAATATTAAGTATAACGTACGGATTACCCTATAGGGTTATATATATAATTGTATATATTATATTAATTATTTAAAGGTTCCTATTATATAATTCCGAACCCTTCGAAATGAACTAATCTTTATATAAGTAATTATATATTAATAAAAATATAACCCATTAAGGTTATATTATCGTACTTTATACGCCTTATTTTATAATATTATTGCCTTATTATAATTATCGCAGCTTTTATATTAAGATATCCTATTATATAAATAAATCGCCTAAAATAGTAGTAAGCTTTTTAAAGGTTATCCTGTTTTTATACCTTAAATTAAAGTAGTATTGTTAATAATACTACTATTTTTTAATTAAGCGCCGGATTTTTTTAAGACGTTTTATTTCGTTAATATTACTATATTTATGTACGATATATAACTATAAAAGTACGATTTTTAAAAATAATTTAATTTAGCGGTAAAATTTATATAAAAAGCGGGGTTTATAATAGCTTTTTACTTTTCCGGTTTTTTCGAAAATAGCGGTTACCGTTATTCTAATATTTAGCCCGTTTAGTTTTATATTATTAATAGCTCTATTAACCGAAAATATATATTTAAAGGTTTAATATATATATTAGTACGATTAAGGGGGCGAAAGCTATTTATTTAAGTAAAGGCTCTTTCGTTAAATATATAATTAGAAAAAGTAAACCTTAAACGTAATAAAGGTTATATATTATAAAAATATAGTTAATTTTAAGCCTAATTTATAAATTTTGTAGTATATTTATTTATAATAAATAAGGTAAGTTATACCGGCTATAATAAATCGGGATATTTTTATTAATTATTTTTAAGAATTATATAAATTTATAATATTTTTTGCGGTTTTGGTTTATTTTTAAAAGCTTATATATAATATATAAAGAAAGAATATAATTGTAGTAATAATAAAAATAAAAGCCGTTTATAGGTTTAAAAAAGCTATAATTTAAGAAATTATTAAGGTTTATACCTTTATATAGCTAGGATAAAAACCAGGTTATAGAGTAATAGAGATTTATATAATAGTTGGAGTATTTAAAAGTCTAAACGAATTAATATTTATTATAGGCTACGATTTAATTCGTTTTCGGAAATCCCTTACTATATTATCCGCGTTAAAAGGATAGGCCTTAAAAGTAAATCTTTCGGTAAATTTTAAAGTTTTTAGGCCTATTTATAAGGCTAGATAAATAATATAGGTATTATAATAAGCCGGCGTAATCCTTTAAAAGTTTAAAAGCTACTTATAATAATTATAGAACGCTTTAAATACCGTTTAGCTTATTTATTTTAAACCTTTAATTTAGGTTTTTATTTTATGTAATTATTTAACTTTATAGTTAGGCATTATTAGCTTTAGGCTTAAATTAATAAGTTATTTTTAATTCGGATTTTTAAATTTATTTTTTTTAAAACCGCTAGCCTTTTTAGGTAATAATAATAAGGCCTTTTTTACGCTTTTATTTTTATTATAGTTTTTACGGTTAAATGCTACGATTTATTTCGGCTTAAGGTTTAAGTTTAATCCCTATTCTGGGGCGGCGCTATTATATAAGTTTTATTATAAAAGGTTCGCCGGCTAGGTAACAATCGAGATTTCCGCTATATTTATTAGCTTTATTAGTAAGATTAAATGTTTAATAAACCGGATTTATTTTTATATTAATAAAGGGATTATATGGATAAAAATTTAGTTCGGTTCGTTTTATTAATTGGGGTATTTAAATTACGTATATTTTTTTAGATTTTAAGTATATATAAACCTTTTTCCGTATAGCTTTTTATTAGGTATTTATCCTTAATAAAAAAAGAAGGCACCTGAATTTTTTAATATAAAAAGCGGTATACTATTTATATTACCTATAGTAGCGATAGTTATTATTATAGTACTAATAAAATAATAGTATTATAGAGCTTTTTTGCTTTTAGAGAATGGCTATTAGGGATATTTACCGCTATAGAGGTGATCGTTATAATAGTTTTTTAAAGCGTTTATATTTTTAATTTAACTATTACTTTTTTATTTTATTTTATCCCGTTTATTCCGTAATTAAACTGTTTAAAGCGATTTATTTTATTTTATATCTTATAATGGGTTATTTTAAGGTTAATATAATAGCTTTATATTATATAGTATAAAAGGCGTAGTTTTTTAATTTAATATAGTGGCGGTTATATATTAATAAATATATTTCTATTTAAAACGTAAACGTTATTTAGGGATAAAATAAATAGTAAGATATGAGGATTAGATATATAAATACCTAATATAGCTAATTTAAGGGAAATATAAAAAACGTAGGGGTTTTTATAAAGAATGAGTAATATATATTATTAAAATGTTTTTATTACTGCTTAATAATATCCCTTTATACGTATTGCTGGTAAGTTAATATTTTAAGTTTATATAAAAGTTTAATTAAGTAATAAATATTATATATATTAATTTAATATTATAACCCTATACTTTATAGGATATATTTAATGAAAAATATTGCCTATAAGTTTTTAAAAATCGAGCGATTAAAACTAATAAAAGGTTAAGCTATTAAAAAGCTAATACCGGAATTGGAATCCTTTTATATAGAATTTATACCATTTTAAATTATATATTTATATAATATTTACTTTTTTTAATAGTATATTAATAAAATATATATAATAAATATTACTGATATAAAAATAATTAATTTATACCTATTTTTTAAAATTTATAAAACCTATTAATGTTAAGTTAATAATAGTAAATTTACGGAAAATATTTATATTAAATTTAAAAATATTTTTATTTATATCCGAAATGCCGGAAATAGCTATATATTTATTTAGTTTAAACGTAAATATAAATATAAACTATTAAAAATTAATATATATATAAATTATATAACCGGTTATATTTAACCTGTTTTAATAAAAAAGGGAAAGCTATTATATACCTAAAAATTAATAATAATATATACCGTTTATTAAAAAAATTATTAAACGAGCGTATTTTTTTTATAACTTTATTAAAAATAGGTCCTAAGGTTATATATTCCGATTAAATATAAACCTAGACCTGGTTTAGTTAGGATAATAATACCTTTAAAAATGCGGAAAAGTTAATGCTGGCTTTACAGCAATTAAGCCTAAATTAAAGCTAAAATATTATAACGTATTAAGAGAGTATAATTATAATTTCCGATATTAATGGGTTGGGTTTATATTATAATGCCTTTATTAAACGTTTTTCTAGTTTATATATCGGGCTTAATTACCGGTATTCGGAATTATAGCTAAATAAATAAACTAATTTAATAAATAATATAATATTTAAAAGGTATATATTAATATTAATAATAATAATTTATAGTTAGGTTTATTTAAATTTGCTTTATTTAAATTTAGGATAGTACAGCTATTAACGCCTTTATAGCTAATATTAAAACCGATATTAAAGCTAATACCTTTATAGTTAATACCTATACTGCTAACATAACTAATAATTTAGGGGCTAACGCCTTTATAGCCAATTAAATAGCCGATATTTTAGCCGAAACCTTTTTAACCGAAACCTTTTTAGCCGAAATATTTTTAGCCGAAATTTTTTTAGCCGAAATCTTTTTAGCTAATATTTTTTTAGCCGATATTCTGGGATTTAACGCCTTTATAGTTAATAATATAGCCGAAATCTTTTTAGCTGATATTTTAAGACTTAATATTTTTATAATTAATAATATAGCCGAAATTTTTTTAGCCGAAATTTCCTTAGCCGAAATCTTTTTAATTAATATTTTTTTAGCCGATATCCCGGGACTTAACGCTTTTATAGTTAATAATATAGCCGAAATCTCTTTAGCCGATATTTTGGGATTTAACGCTTTTATAGTTAACAATATAGCCGAAATCTTTTTAGCTGAAATTTCCTTAGCCGAAATCTCCTTAGTTAATATTTTTTCAGCCGATATCCCGGGACCTAACGCCTTTATAGTTAATAGCCTTAAAGCTAATATTTATAGAGTTAATATTTTTATTGCCGGTATTCCTGTAGCTAATACGCTTAGGGTTAAGGGCTTTATAGCTAATAACCTAGTTAATAACCCAGCTAATAACCCAGCTGATAATTAGGGCGCTAATACTAAGAACTATACCATTTCGTTCGTTTTAGGCTAATTTGGATGGAAAAGGAAACGGTATAAAGTGTATAAGGATTTAAAGAGAAATCCGAAACGCCGATTATTTATTACGGATTTAGAAAAAAAAGGAAAAAAATATATTAGGGTTATTAGTTTATCTTTAAACGGATCGATATCGGGATATTAAAAAAAAGCTAAATAAGGTATGTATAACTTAAAAATTTAAAAAAAAAATGATAAACAATTTCTATAATATACTTTTTAAATGTTTAGAATAAATTATTATAACGGGGAAATAAGGTAATATTCCCGAATAGGAAAGCGGTAAAATTATTAATAGTTTAGGAAAAATATATTAATTGCCTCTATTTATTTATAGGACTTAAAGCCGGTTAGTTAAAAGTTCGAAGCTATAAAGGTTTTAATTGGTTATATATTTTTATTAGTCCTATATTAATTTTAAATTATATATTAATAGGCTTAAAAAAGATGTTTAAATTTCCTAAAACGCTTTAAAAACCCTGCTATTTATAGTATTCCCTATATATTTATAAAACCTTATAATATTATGACTAAATGCTATTAAGAAGTTTTTTAAAACCCGATATTGTTCTGATTTATATAGCTATATATAGCTGGTATATAGCTTATATTATACCTAATTAGTATATATTTTAATAATTATTTATTAAATAATTGGCCTATAAGCTGCGTAAATCTGTATATACTATTTTATAGGGGTAACTAATTTATATATATAATTATATATATTTAAAGTTATATATATAATTATATACGTAAAACTATTCCTTTTATTAACTTATCGGAGTTATATTGATTTTATGCCTATTTTAATAGCCCTAGCCTAAATATTTAATATTATTTTTTCTAAATTACCTTATACGGATAATATAGATAAAGCTAATAAGGTAGCCTTTAACATTTTCGAAACCTGGGATTTTATTATATCGTAAATTATATTATAGAGTAAAATAAAACGTTATAAGGGATAAAAAGATTTTATTTTAACGAAATCTGGGACTTTATTATAACGCAAATTACGTTATAGAATGGACCTATATTATAATAGGATGTAAAATTTTCTGGAAATAGTAAAACTATATATAAAATATTACCGGGTTTTTTTTATTTTTTTATTTCAGACGCTGGCTTATATTTATTATAATATATATTAAACGAATAAGATCATAAATAGTAGGTTTTATCGGTAAAATAGGTATATATCTAAATAAAGTTTATACTTAAATAATAAAAGTAGTATTAATTTTATTGGTTAATAATTTATAAAAAGATAAATATAATTACCGGTATTTTACTGCTTTAACTATATTAAAAAAGCATATTTACCTTATAAAAAACGTAATTTTAGGGTTTTTATAACTATACCGACATTTTATTTATTAAATATATTATTTTTAATAAATATACGTTTTTATAATCCCCTATTTATATATAAACTGCTTTTTTTATTTACTATTATAGTATAGATATTAGATCCGATAGTTTAAAATAGCGTTAGTTTTAGCCCCGGATAGGTCGGATATAAATATTCTTAACCCTTTTTTTTTATTTAATTAATATTATATTACTAAATCCCGAAATAAACGCTATTTATAATAATATTACCTGCTTTTAAGGAACCTTTTATAGCGATTTATATTTATTTTTAGGTATTAGGTAAAACGTATTGTTTATAGAAATTTGAAATATGCTTAAAAATAAAACTATTTTTTAGAGTTTTAAGGGATTAAAATAAAGAAATAAAAAGCGGCTTTTTTTAAGTATCGCTTATTATATTTTAAGCAATTTTATATAATAAAAGGACTATAATGTTTTTTTAAAAAATAAAGGATTTTAGGCTTTAGGTTATTTTTAATGGTATGGATAAATGTATATTTATATCTGCCTTATATAAGTGGTATTTATATCTGCCTTATATGGGTAGTATTTATAGCCGCCTTATATAAATGGTATTTATGGCTGCCTTATATAAGTAGTATTTATAGCCGTTTTATATAAGTGGTATTTATATTTGCCTTATATAAGTAGTATTTATGTCCGTTTTATATAATATTATATTAGGCATTAATTTATTATAGTTTAGCTTATTGCTATATTTATTTTAGGATTAATATAGGTAGGTTAAAAGGTTTTTAATATTTAGTATTTATTATTAATAGATAATATTATAATATAAATAGTAATAATAAATGCAGGAAAGGTATATTATAATAATTTAGTGTTATATAACGTTATTTATTTAGGCATAAATCTTAGCCGGTAAGATGTAGTAGATTTACGTTTAAGTTTAGGTTATATTAGTTAAGCCTAGTAAACGCTTATATAATATTAAAGTGTTCTTTCCCTTTTTTTATAGTTTTATAGGTAGAAAAGTGTGCTATTAGTTTACTGGATATATATTAGGCAGCCGGGTAGCTATGTATAGGCTTTTATTAGTGCCTAATATATAATATAGCTCCCGATATTATTTATTTTAGGTATTAATTTTATACCTTAGTAATTTAACTAATTTTAATATTATTATTTTTAGTTTTTATATTATTTAACTACTTTCGGATCCTGATATTTTTAGGTTTTAATAATTGCTTTTAGCATTTGATAATTTGCCTAATTAAGCCTAAATTTTAATAATTTAATTTAATTTTAATATTGCTATTTTTAGTCTTTATAATATTTAATAATTACCTTTAGATTTTAATACTTTTAGGTCTTAATAATTTGTTTAGTTAAGCCTAATTTTAATAACTTAATTTAATTTTAATACCTTTACTTTTTGTTTTTATAATATTTAATAACTACCTTTAAATCTTAATAGCTTTAAAGCTTAATAATTATTATTAATATTTGATAACTTCTTTTAATATTTAATAACTGCCTTTAGACCTTAATAATTATTTAGATTTTAATAATTACCCAGATCTCGATAACTACCCCTATTTTAATAACTACCTTTAAATTTTAATAATTACCCTTAAGTCTTAATAATTACCTTTAGTACTTAATAACTTATTTATTTAAGTCTGAATTTTAATAACTTAATTTAATTTTAATACTATTATTTTTGGTTTTTATAGATTTAGTAATTGATTTCGGATTTTAAAAACTGCCTTTAGACCTTTATAGTAAGCTATTCTTATATATGGAATCCGTATATATTAATTAGTTTTAATTATACCCTTTATAATAACTTTATAAACCGCCTTTAAATATAATAGCTAGGAAGGCTTTAACGATTAATTCGAAATTGATATCGAGCCCGAAATCGACGTAAAGCCCGAGGTTTATATAGTTGATAAATATAATATTAAGGTAGTAACGGGAGGCGTTCTATTAAATATAAATATATCGGGCGGTATAATCTACTTTTTTAATATTAAGTAAATATTATTATTTTATTAAAATCCTATTCGTATATTATCGCTTAAAACGGCTAAAAAGTATATAGTAAATAAAGTTAAAGTAACGATTATTGAAAGTAATAAATACGTAAGGTATATTAAGGCTGATTATATTTCCGATTATATAAAGCTTATAAATCGGTATTATTAAGAAAATATCCCTATACCGGATGCCTTTATTAGTATTTTTTTATTTTTTAATTATAGCCTTAATATAATATTATTTAATGCTTTATTTAATTATATAAAAATGGGGAAAAATATTATTTACTATCGCTAAAAAAACTGGGTATTATATTATAGGATGCTAAACTTTATAAGAGGGTTTTAACCATTTATTATAAAGCTTTTAATAGTTTTATTTATAAAAAGAGTTCTAGAAGGTAGTTTAGATTAAATGAAATAGGCGTTTAATAGCTTTATAAATATTAGCGCGTTAATAAATTTAGGCTATTTACGGAATATTCGAAAAGAGTAAAAAAATATATAAAATAAATGGTTTTTAAAATTTTTAAAAAATATCTTTAATTTAATATGGATAAGAAATTTAAAAAACGGTTAAATAATAAAAGAGCTTTTCCGAATTTATTTTAAATAAAAATAAAATGGTTTTTGTTTTTGTTTAATTAAAAATCGAAATAATATTTTTAAACGTTTTAATACTATTAGTTATAATTTATTTTTTTAGGAAAAAGTTTTAAAAAACCTTAAAAAGATTGCCGGCTATTTTAATATTATATTAAAAAAATTTAATGCGTAATATATTATTTTTTATTTATAGGATAAAAGCTACCGAATATTTTTCCTTTTTTATTATTTAATATAATTATTAGCGGAAGCCGAATAGTTTAATATAAATAGCTTATTATTATTATATTATACCTTTTTAATATAAATAAAGAATAAATATAATAAATATATTAAAAAAGAATACCCTAAAATCCGATTCGATACGTTTAATATAATTTATATTATGGTATTTATATTTTACCGCTAGATTTAATAGGTAAAATTATTAGTACCTTTTTTTAATAAAATTCTTTATTATATTTTAAATAACTATAGTTTTTTCTTAATTTTTTAGTAATTAAGTCCGTTTTATATATCCCTTATTAAAAGGCCGGATTATAAGATTACTATATATTCTAACCTTAAGCGATATCCCGGTTAGGATTTCGAATTTAGCGAGATTAATTTATAGGTTACGTTTAATTATATAAACTATCAGGAATTTTTAGTTTAAATTATAATATTAAATACGGCTTTTATTAATAAAGCGATAAAAAAATATTATTTAAATAACTATAAGGGGATATATTTTGCTTTATTATTTTTATTATAAAACTATTTATTATATAGTTTATATAAAAAATTAAATAAGTAAATCTGGCTTAAACTTTTATAAGATAAGAATATATTACCCGATTAACTATTTTTATCGAATTTTTAAGCCTTTTTTAATTATAATCTACTTCCTATCGATTATTTATTATAAAACGGAAAGGATATACCGCTTAATTTTAAATATAATAAATATAACTTTAACGTATTATATTTAAATATAGGAATTTTTATTATTTATTTATAAAATTAGTATAGCAATTATAGTAAGAAATATTTAAAAGTTAAATATACCCGTTATTTTGAGCTTCTAATTTTTCGTAATTGATATTGGGAATAAAAGTATTTTAACGATAGCTATAAGGAAAATGGGTTATTAAATTATTTATATAAATGTAAGTATTATAGCGATAGGTTTTTAAATTTAGCCGAATATTAATATTATATATATGCGGTTTATTTTTAATAAAAGCGATACTTTTATAATTTTTATAGTTATAGGTTTTATTATAAATCCAATATTTATAAATATTAAAAAATAGATTATTTAAAAATATATATTAATAATATATACGGTAAGGCATTTATAGTTTAGGAATATTTAGAAATATATATTAAAAAACGCTATTTATATTTTTTAAAAGCATTTTTAAAAATTTATATAAATAAGTACCTATTTTTATAGCCGTTCTATTATAAACTTTACGGAATTATAGTATTTAAAAAAAACTATTTAGTTTATTATTAAAAAATATCTGATTATAAAAATATAAAGAACGACGAAATTATTAAGGTAAAAGAGTTTTTTAATAAATTTAACGTTAATGTTTTTTTTAATATTATAATCCGATATATTATTAATTTTAAATATATATCTATTAAATAATTTACTATATTTTTTAAATAGTTTATAAATAAATATTATTAGCTGATTAAATTATCGATAAAGGGTATTTAAAACGGATTACGTATAATTATAGAAAACTATAAATATTAATATTTACGGTTTTGGGGGCCGGAATTTAATAAACTTTGGAATATTATAAATTTATATAATTTTAAATATAACTATAAGTTTTAAAGCCTATAATATATTTATATTAATTTATTAATAATTGTATTTTACCGTTAAGAATAAACGCGCGAAATTAAAAGGTTAAAACTAATATATTTTACGTTTAATAGAAATTTTAAAGCCCCGTTATATTATACCCCGGAACTTTTTATATAGGATAGATTTTAGATTTATATTATAAATTTAACGCATTAAGATATTTTAAGGTTCGACTAATTTTTAAGAATTAAATAGCGGAAAAATTAAATAAAAAATATTAAAATAGCTGCCTAATCGGAAAACAAATTAAGGGATATAGAGGTAGGCATTAAAACGGCTATATATATAAAAAACGTTTTAATAGGTAAATGCCCGCTATATAATAAAAAAATTAATAATATCGATAAATATTTAAAATGCTATATTAAATATAACCTATATTTTAAATAGTATTCCGATAATTAAGCTTTATTATTTTATTAATTCCGGTATTATTTTTATTACTATATATATAAATATGTTTTCCGCTATACCGATTATAGATATAATAATTATACCCTATTTAACTATTTTTATTTTTAATACTTTAATTACCTTATAATATTTTTTCGATAAAATAATTTAAATAAGTATTAATATAAATAATATTTTATATATAAATATTAATTTAAAAAAAGCGAAGTATATTTATATATATAATGCGGTTAAAAAAATTACCTAAAATGGTTTATTAATTAGGATACTTTCGACCGATATTAAGTTTTGTATCGTATTTAGGAATTAAGGTAAAAATAGAAAAAAGAAATAAAGTTTTAAATAAAATTATTTAATAGGTTATTTAATCCGTTTTTTATATATTTTAAAAATCGGTACCCTATATTATAAAGGCCGAAAAATAGTAATAAATATAAAGAACTATTAAGCTAGCCGGAAAAAAAGCTATCCTATAAATAACAGAAATTAAATAAAAATATTACCGAATTAGTTAGTTAAAATAAAAAGCCGTTATCGGAAAAGCCGTATAAACCTTCCGTAATTTTAATTTCTATTTAAGCTGCTTTTATTTTAATTATATTTATTTCGGCTACCGCTTTTAGTACCTTTTTTTATCGCCTCCTTATTATTACTTTTTATCTTTTAACCTTTTTTATTAATTTAAATAACCCCTTTTTTTTAAAACGTATAATGTTTATAATAAGGTATAAATATAACTATCCGAATAAATATAAACTTATTTATATTTCCGGATAATATAGGTAATATATTATTAAGGCGTTTATAAAAAGTTTTCGGGTATAATATTTTAGTTTAAATAATAAGTTAAATCCTATTATAAATAAAATTATAAAAACTATTAGTTTTATAACTTATAATATATAAAGCTTTATAATATTTTTATTAAATAAAAAATCTAATAGGCTAAATTTAAATAGCCTTTTTAATAGGTATATATAATTTCGGCTTAAATATTTAATAGCATTTATATAGAAATAAAGATAGTTATATAAAAAATAGTTTATTATTGGTTTTATTAATAATAACTAGCCGTATTATTTAAACCCGCTTACTAATATAAAAAGCTAAATTATAATTTAGGTTTAATATAATATTAAGAAATAATATAATAGGGTTTATACTGTACCTTTATTAAATGGACTTTATTTATAATATAAGGAAATAAATAATTTAAAGAAAATATATAATTTAAAGTAACTATATAATAAATATAAAAAAAGAAAAATTAAATATAAATTTTAGATTTTAAACCCTTATTTTTACATATAAAATCGCTTTATTTATTGGTATTATTAGCGTAATTAACTATTAGATATATTTTTTATTAATTAAATAGATTTCCCTATATTTTAAAAGTATTATAGGTTTATATATATATATAAATAGCTTTAGAAATTAACTATAGTTAAATTAAGCTAAAAAATAAATATAGTATAATATACCTTTAAGATTTAAATAATATAATACGTATTATTTTAGCTTTATAGCTTTATTAATTAATAATTATAATAGCGAAGTTTATTATAATAATTATTAAAATTTCGTATTAAATAGTTAAATTCGAATATATATTACTATATATTAAATATAAAGTTTAAATAAATAAATAAATCGGTAAATGCCTATATTATATACAGTAATTTATATAGGTATATTTTTTATATAAAGTAAATATTGCCGACTAAAATAAAATATATTTATAATAATTAATATTATATATTATAAAGTTATTATTAAATTTATATATAAAATTAATAGTATATAATAAGATTTATTCCTCTTTATTAATAATATAAATGGCGTTATTTATTAATAAGCTTTTAGATATATAACTAACTTATAATAGATTCTTATTATTATTATTATTAATAATAATGGTTTTTGGCGCTTCTTTATTAGCAGCCGGTAAACAGCTATATTATATTATAGCCGTTAATTAGCTAGGCGGGTTTATAATATTAATAGGTTAAGCTATAACGTTAATAGATTAAATTATAAGCGGGCGGAAGGGGTTAATTATATAAGCCGGGTTATATATTTAATTAGAAAATTAAGACGTATTTTTAACGTTATTACGGTTAAATACGGTAGGGATATTTTATTGAAAAGGTATTTTATTTATAGCTATATAGTAGGTAGGCGTTAAAAACAATAGGAAAACGGAAAACTTATCGTTAAGGCCCCGTAGCGCTATTTTAAAAATAACGCGGCGGTAGAAGCTTTTATTAAAAATAAGTAAGCCGTAGGGTATATATAAGGCGACGTTAATAAAAAAATAAAGGTTATTAGTTATAACGATTGCGGTAGAATCGACGGATATATAATAAACGGCGGAATATTGGTTTTAGTTTATCCGGAAAATTATATTAGGCCTTTATAAAAAAATATATAAGTACCCGTTATATTATAATAGTATAGTTATTAAAATAAAAGGGTATAGATATAATAGATTATTTAATAGAATAGTTATTTATATGGCGGTATATTAGTTTAATAAGACGGTATTTATATTATATAGCGGTATAATAATATAAAGGAAGGCTTATTATAATTTTATAATGGGTATATAGGTTAGGAAAAGTAAGGGCAATAAAATAAAGGTAATAGAATAAAGGTAATAAAATAAAGGCAGGTTTAAAAGCGGCTTATTAAAAAGGACACAATAGGTTACCCTAATATTTATAAACCGAACGGGTAGGGTTTATAAATATTAAAAGGTTAGGAATTATAGCGTTTTTATTTTAATAAATAAAGGTAGGAAATATTAAGCTAAAAAGATCGCCTTATATAAAATTTTTTTTTTAGCTTATTATTATTAGTTAAAACTGGAAAAAGATAGCTTTTTTAACTATTTAAATAAAAATTATAGTACATATATATAATAATTATAATAATAGGTAGGTATATATATATATAGGCTTTAGTTTAAGTTATAATATTAGTTAAACGTAGTTTTTTAATAGTATATAATTATATATAAAAAAATTAATTTAATTTAATGGTTTAAAGTTATTCCGTTTAGAATTTTAAAAAAATAATATAATATTTAATATTATATATAATTATATATATAACCTTTATATATTACGGATTATATATATAAAATATACCTTTTATTACTTTTATAAAATTTTAACTCGTTTTTAAATAATAATTCCTAATTTACCTTTTTTTTTACCTTAATATTTATAGTAAAACTATTAAAGCTACATTAAATAGTTTCTAGTATAATTATTATAAAAAAAGGTAATATATAAATAGCTAAAAAACGCTATTACATTTAATAGCTATAAGTTATATTATTAAATTATATATATATAATATAGCTATATATATATAGCTTTATAAGATATATATATTATTTAGCTAATTAATTATATATTTAATAAAATATCTTTATTTATTTTAGTTTACCTTATAGATAGGTAATATATTAAAAATATAATATTTTAAAATCGCGGGAAACTATTTAAATAAAACAAATAGATATTAATACTTTTTTAGGCAAATAAATATTTAGAAAAATAACTTAATAATATTTTAGACTTTTTAATTTTATAAAAGGAATATTTTAAGCTATAGGTATATTAAATATTCTATATTTAGCGTTTTTATTATATTAAAATATTTTGGTTTATTTTACTATATTTTTATAGAAGCCTGATTTTAGTTTTTTTAAGTAAGTATATATTTATGGAAAGCTAAAATAACCTATTAATGCTTTAAACCCTTAAGTTTTATATAAGGGATACTTTAGTTTATAAATGCAAAATATAATATTAAGCAGAATATTAAGATAGCTATATATTGCTTTTAAAATTTTTTTAAAAACTATTATTTATTTTTAATATATTACTTAAATTAATATAAGTAACGCATTAATATATACCCCCCTATATGTAGTTTTGTTTATTTTACTCTTTTTTTTGATTTAAATAGAAGTATTTTTAATTTAAATAAAAGTATTTTCGGCTATTTTTGTTAAAATTTCGACCCTTTTTACTAATATCGACCGTCTTTTATTAAAAGCTTTATTTATTTAGCGATTTATAAGCGAACGGTAACTATAGCTCCGTTTAGCTAAGATACCTTTAAGGTAATTGAGATTTTTAAAACCGGAAAAATTAAATGTTTTAATATTAAAGCCGTTAAGGAATTTTTTAAAACGTAACCGAAACCGGCCGATACGGTATAATATATATTTATTACCGTTAATAAAATAACGGGTAATATAGAATTGTTCGAAATGTAGTTTTTACGCTTTATAAATATAATTATTATAAATAACTTTTAAAACGGCAATAAGTATATTTTTTTTTAAAAATGGAAAAAAATGTATTAAAATTTAATAGTTATTACAAATTGCAGTAAAGTATTATAGAATAAAAAAAAAAAGGCTACCGATTTTTTTTAGTATATAAATATAAAAAGTTCTAGATTTAATTACCTATTAATTATTACTTTAAAGGCCTTTTTTAAAGCCTTATAAAGTTAGGTAAGTATATATAGTTTTAGTTATCCGATAGTATATTCCCTTACCAATTTTAAGGTATACTATAGGATTAAGTACGGGATAGGTAGCGGTATTTAACGTATTACCGAAATTTAAACGATTAATTTTAAAGGGTTAAATAAGGTAACTTATTATATTTTAATAGATAAAAAGATTGCCTCGGTTAGGACCGAAATCGGCCTATATGGGTTCCTAATAATATTAAGCTTAAATTTTATTGCTACCGCCGCTGCTGTTATCGACCCGGCTTTCGATTTAGCGATATTTCGCTTCGAATAAGGTAAATCCGGTTTTAATTAGCTTATTAAATATAATAAATATAACCCGGCATTTATTAATAAGCCCAATAAAAAATTTCCCGTTAAGCCGGCTATTAAAAACTTTATAATTAACTATATAAACTTTATATATATTACGTATTATTTATATCCCGTAAACGTATTATTTATTTTTAAAGAAAGCTTTAATATATTAATAAAAAATTATAAATAAAATTAATTTAACTTTTTAATTTCCTTAATTAATAAAATATCCGATTTTTTTTATTTTAAATATTATTAAGTCGTATTTATATATAAATTAAAGGTAGACATATTTAAGGATAAGATCGAATATAATATCCTTTTATAAAATATATTAAATAAACTATCGAAATTTAAATTAGCTATTAAAAAAAAAGCGGCAATAAAGGATCGTTTTAACGCTTTTAAAAAGTCGTTTAGGTTTAGTTGGCGTTAATTAAATATAATAGTAACATTTAAAAACCGGAAATGAAAGTTTATAACTATATCCGTTTTATTTAAAAGTAATAAAAGGATTAATAATTAAAGTAGTACCGTTTATATATTTTATAGATTAGTATATTAATAAGTAGCAGATAATAAAACTAAAGGTGCCTATTTTAATAACTAATAATAATATAAAAGAATCGGGCATAATAAAAAATGATTAATAATTAGTAGTTACTATAAATATATAATTTAATTTATACTTTTTTTTAGAATATATATTTAATTTTGATTTAAAAAGTATATATATTTATTATTTAATAAGGTATATGCCGTAAATTAATTGCTAAAAATAATAACCTCCTTATTTTAATAAAAATAACGACCTCCCTATTTTTACTAAATTTTTAGTTAAGCTAAACCGATAATATATTAAGCGTATTTTCCCGAAATTTCTATAATAGATTTACCGAAAGTAGCGGCTGCTTTCCGGAAAAATTAACGTTAGGTTTTATAGCTTTTTACCTAACGTAAAATATTTTTATATATTTTATTTAAAAGCTTCCGGTTATATTATAAATAATTAATTTAATAGTTACGTTTTATTTTATAAAAAAGAACAATATATTTATTAACAGTAAAAAATAGTATAACTTTAAAGTATTTAAGCTAATTAAAAAAGAGGTAGTACTTTTATAGCTTTTCGACCGATATTAATCCGTTTACGGCATTAAATTATGCCGTTTTTTTATTAATTAGGTAATTAAAAAATTGCCGGGGATCGAAGTCGTCGGATTCCTTTTTCGCAGGATTAAGGGACTCTTTTTTTACGGGATTAAGAAATTTCTTTTCTGCGGAATTAAGGGACTCCTTTTTTATAGGGTTAAGGGAAGTTTATAACTATATTAAATTATAGCTATTTCTATTATTAATAGGCTTATAGATATATTTATTACTTAAAAATATTACGTAATTACTATTAATTTTTTTTTTAATATATCGACGGGTTTTTTTATATTTATATAATTCGTTTTTTATAAACCTATTATCCGGTAATAACGGCTCCGGGATAAAAGCTTTATTACCTTTTTACTATCGATTAATACTATTACTTAGCTTTAAATAAAAGAAAGAAAGCGTATAAATATTAAATATGATTTCGCCTATTAATAATGCCTTTTATATAGTTTAAATAGCCGTATTTTTATACTTAAACTGCCTAATTACCTATTATCCGAACTATTAATATTTAAAATAGGTATATTTTATAAAGATAGTTTTATTATTTTTTTTTAGTTTATTTTATTAAATATTAATAGATTTAAAATTAAAGGCGTATTCCGAAATATAATTAAAATTTTATTTATTTATAGCTATTTATAACGAGATTTTTTTGGCTTATTATTTCCTAAACGTATACAATAGGCATTTATAAATAATATAATAACTTTCTATTTTATAATCCTTTTTAATTTTTTTTTGGCTTTTTTTTTATAGAAAAACTAAATACCTAATTTATATAAATAACGATCGAGTTTAAAACTTTTTATCTTTTTTTTTAATATATTAAACCCGTATATTTAATTTTATAATTTAATACCGTTTAAATTTTTTAAAATAAAGATTTCTTTCGGGTAGGTATTTATCGGTAGCGGTATTATTTTAATATTTTATTATAGCGGGTTATTATATATAAATATAGGCATTTTATAATAGGATATATAGCTATATATTTAAATAATATAGCGGGATTTTAGGGATATAAATAGAATTTAGGTTTATTTACGAAAAATAACGAAACTATATTAATAAGCGGATCGTTTTATATATAAATAAAATTGGTTTTACCGGAATACTTTAAAATAGAAATAAAATTAATATATTAATCTTAATATATTTACTATAATATTTCCTAGCCTTATTTTTTTTTCCAACGCTTACTGTTTTAATTAAAATACTAAATAATTTAATTAATAATATTTAAACCAGCATTTTTTAATATCGGTAGGGTTTATTTTTATATATAAGCCTAAATAATATATCCGATAAACGTTTAAATATAATTTATTTATTAAATTAGCTAATCCTATAGCCGTAAATAAATTAATAAATATATAAAATAAAATCGTATAAATTAAAGTTTAGTATAAATATATTATAAAGAAATAGTTTTAAAATTCTTTAAGTATAATTAATTTAATATAAAAAGCGCGTTATATTTTTTTTATTAGATTATTAATAGTTAGTTTATTAAGCGGATTAAGGTATTTACCGATTTACGGAATAGCTATTTATAAGCTATAATATTACGGAATTTATAATATATTAATATAACTATTTCGGAATATAGGTTTATTTTTTTTCGCTAATAAATTAAGTTCCTATTTAACCCGGCGATTTTTCCTATTAACGTATTTATATATCTTATAACGCTATATATTGCCTTAAACTTAATTAGGGCAATTTCGGCTATAATAAATTATTAAAATATAAGCTAATAATTAAAAATACGTATTATATATTTTATTATAGAGACGTTTTATATAAAATCCTTAAGTTTAATACTTAAATTTATTTTAAATTTTTTTATAAATGTTAGTTTAATAAAATATAATATTTTATAATAAAGTTAAAAAAGGTAAACTATAATAATATTAAACTGTTTTAAAAGAAAGTTTATACGCTTTAACTTTCGTTTACGTTTAAAAACGGTATATATTAAGGTTTTATTAAATATATAAATAGTATTTTTTACTAAATCTATATCTATTATAATTAAAAATAGCAATTAAATCGGTATATCCTAATTACTTTATTTAGATATATTTAATTTTTTTCTAGGACTTAATTTAAATTAAACATATTTATTTAAAGTATATTTCTATAAAAAAAATATTTAAATATTTTATATTAAAAATATATAATTTTTAATTACTTTTAATTTAGTATTTAAAAATATTTAAAATAATTAGTCCGATATTATTTTACTTTTTATAATATTTTATAAGTATTTTATAACTATATATAATTGGTTACTTATATATGGTAATAGGTATATTTCCGTTAGCAATTTGTAATATTTTTTAAAATAAAAAATCGCTACCGTTAAGTTATTTTTTTCCTTTAAAATATAGCCCAATTCGGGAACGGTTTATATAAAATAAATATCCAAATATAAGCGGGCGTTATTAAAATAAAAATTTAATACGCCGAATATTATAATAAAAGCGATAATATTAGTGTACTATTAAAAGAAGGCGGGCTATTAGGAAAGGGTACGCTATTAGGAAAGGCCGTAATACTATTTAGCTTATCTCCCTGTTTAGGGTTAGGGTTCTTTAAACGTAAAGCTAGGCGGATGGGTTAAGGGTAGGGTATATATAGCCGGTATAGTAAGGGAAGGTCCGAAAGTAGATATTCGTTTTTTTTCCTTTCGTTTTTCTTTTTTTCGTTTTTCTTTTTTTCGTTTTTTTTTCTTTTGTTATTTTTTTTATTGTAGCTGCTTTGCTATTCTGCGTATATTCTTCAGGTCTGCCCGTATAGGCTGCGGGTTTTAAGAAATGCTTATTTTTAATAGTGGTTTAAAAGCGGATACTATTAGTGGTAGATAATATTAACGAATATCGCCGTTAGGAATTTCTGGAGGTATATATATATAGGAGTAAACGGTACCTTTTTATAAAGGCTGGGGTAGCCGATAATTATATTCTATTATTTATATAAAATACGAAAGTATACCGGCAAAGTTGATTACTTAAAACAACTCTAATTACATATATTAAAATATAATAATACGTAAATGGTATAAAAATATAGGTTATACGTTAAATTAAATAGCTTACCGTTATTAATAGTTTAGAAAATATAGTACGATTTATGTATAAAATATGAATATAAAGAGTAATATATATAGTAAACTATGCTTTACCGGCACCTAGGCGTAATTATAGGAGCTGATAAATTACCTATAAATTATTAGCGTTTTAGATTATTAGTAAATAGGTAATTTAGGGAGCTGATTTGCTATAATTTAAGCCATTTTAAGTAATATGTATTAATAGTAAGAGGTAATAAAAAGTATTATAGGAAAAGTTATAAAAGGTGCTATTTAAGGTATATATTAAATATAATATTAAGTTAGCTGCCCTTAATTTTTCCTTTATCCTTATAAGTTAGGCTAGTATAAAAATAGCCTGCCTGGTATAAAAAATACGTTATATAGGATAATATATAAAGAAAAAAGCAATAAAAAATCGTTATTTATTATAATAGCCGCTTCCATTTTAGTAAAATATCTTTAGTTGTTATTTGCCTTATTATACAGTAAAGCGAGCCCTATTTTATAACGCTTTATAGCAAAGGCCCCTTTATTTATTTAGGCAGCCTTAGATTAGGTAAGCATAATCCTAGTATTAAAGGGTATATGTAATTTTTTTAAATATGCTTTTATTTTAAACCATATTAAATAATGCCCTTCCGGACCGTTATTAAATATAAAATAGAAAAATATATAGATTAAACAAATTGCCTTAACAATACCGGATATTATAGTATTCCGGACTACCTTAAATATATCTGATTTATTAAGGTCCTTTTTTTACTTTAATGGTTTATACCTTTCCCTAACTATAGTAGGTAAGAGGTAGCGTATAAATCTGAAAAACCTGCTTTAATTTTAGTAATTTAAAATAATTAATACCTATTGGGAGAACCCTAATAAGCTATATTACTATTTAATAAGGTCGGATTTTATACGAGGGGGCCGTTTTTTATTATTTAACTATATTAACGCTAACCGTTCGATTTATTACGTACAATTTAAGCTACGCGTTTATAGGTTATTTCTAAAACTAAATAGCTTATCACATATTATAAGCGTTACGGCTACTATAGGTAACGACCTATTTGCCGTTATTTTATAAATACTGTTTTCTTTTTAAAACAACGCCGAAAGAAAGTTATTATATAATTACTACCTGCTTACATTACGTTATTTTTTTTAACGACCTGGCTAATATACAATTTATAAATTAGGTGGTACGAAATTGGAAAATTAAAGAAAGAAGGGGATTAAATAAATAGATTAATGAAAATAATATATAACTATATTACAGTAAACTATTTTACAATAATACGTTACGTTTTTCCCAGTTTAACTATTTAAGTAAGATTTATAACGGGTTATTATAAGATAATCTACTATAATAGCACTTATTAACGATCGCTATACCTTTCTTAGCTTAGCTACTTAGATAAGATTTATAGCGGTTATTATAAGATAATCTATATTATGGTAGTATTTATTTATAATTACTGCCTAAGGTCCTAACTATCGGCGCGGAACTAATATAATTCCGATAGATTAATAAAAGGAATAATTTTATATATATAATTATATATATAACTTTAAATATATATATTTAATTAATTAATAAATAATCGTATTATATACGTAATTATATATATAAATTAATTACCTGGATTAATTTATATACGCAAATCTATACATTTAATAAGCTAATTATTTAACAGTTATATATAGTTCTAAAAGGTTAACAAATAGTAAGTTTTAATAGCTTTATATTAATTTATAATACTTATATAAAAAAATAGTATTACGCTATAAACATCGTTATTTAATAAAGCCTCTATAGTTTAATAATATAATTAAGACTAATAAATCTTAAATAAAGGTTCGATTCCCTTTTAAGGCATTATTAAATATAAAAACTTAATAGTTATTAAATATTTATACTTAATGTTTTATTTTTTAATAATTGCTATTTAAATAGTACCCCACTTTAAATAATACCCCGCATTTAGGTTAAAATATATTAATAGTATTACCTATATATATTGCTTACATATAATTTATATATGTTTTCAATATATTCACATATTATAGCGCTTTTTTTAATACCTTATTACCTACATTTTCAATCGCGTATAACTTCAATTGCAGCCCTTTAATTTTTACCTCGTTTTTGGCCTCCTTTTGCAAAATAAGCACAAAAAACGCTGTTTTTTTCAATCGTCTTTAAATTAATTATCTACTTAATCATCTATACCTATAAAGTCAACTACCTCCTACGCCGCCTCCTACAGTACCTCTATAAATACGTTATCCTTATCCTCATTTAATACCTCGTTAATATTAGGAAAATAGTGCTGACTAGCGGCTATTAATCCCTATTACCTTTCTAATAGCTAATTAACAGCATCTTAAGTTAATCCCGTTCCTAAACCTCCACGGCCACTACCGCGAGGTCTGCCGCGGCCACGGCCTCTACCACGCTGTGAACCACGCTGTGACCCACACTGTGTTTCAACTCGCGTACGTCTTCACCGCCTTCCGAAAAGGGAATATTGCCGCGCTGCAGCCACTAAATTCAGAAATCTATAGAGGCATTTATAAATTACCTCACCATTATCCTTACAACCCACAATCCAACAAATTCGTCATTTCATATATCCAACCAAAAGCATCTGACCTAATACACATAAGGTAAGCTAACTGCCCTCTTACTTACCTAATAGCCTAATATCCAATACTTACGTTCAGGACTCACTTAACATATCCACCAACCATATCGTCTATATCTATTTTCCGTCCTGCCGATATACATATTACAATTGTCGCAAATTATCCGCGCTACAGGAAGGAGCATATTCTTAACAGCCCTACCGTATATATATAAATTTACTATACCGATACCGATTATAAAAAACTTTAAAAAAGCATTTTCCTTAAAGCAATACGGTAATAATAATATTTACCTACTTTAAAGCTACTATTAATAAATATAGGCCGCTATAATAGAACTTTTATAACGTTTATGCCGATATAAACGTCTTTAAACCCTATAATTTTAAAGAAATAATCGAAGTTTATAATATTTAAATTATCCCTAATAATATTTTATAATAGGTTATATATTAAAATAGCCGTACCTTTTATAATTTAAATATTAATAATTAAGATTAGGATTTTTTTTCGATAAACGTAACCTTATTACGAATTAATAAAAAGATCTAAATATTTATATAAACAATTAGGCTAAATATATTTTATATATTTAATATATTATTTTTTATATGTAAAAAATAATAGGCCGCTTTTAATATCGCAATAACGGCGGCCCGAATTTATAATAAGGATAAAAAAAAATAGGCTATATTTTTTATTTTTAAAACTATTAATTTATTTAAATAATAATAATAAATAAATATTAATAATAGAGTTTTTAGGGGTATTTACGACTTTATTAACGAATAAAACGAGACAATATAGGTATTAGTTCGATTCGTTAGCTTTTAGCGTTAAACTAATACTGTTTACCCTTATGCCCAGTTTATATATAGGGGCTATTAAAAGGGTATATAGTATACCGATAGGTATTATAGATTAAATACGACTAAAAGGGAAAGGTATATAGGATTAGCTATTTTATAAATAGCTTTATTTCGGGTTAAAAGCCTTAACTTGATTTTTAATATATAGGATATTAATACCGATAGGTACTATAGATTAAATATCTCGCGAATAGCTTTATTTCGGGTTAAAAGCCTTAAATTAATCAATTCCTAATTTAAGCTCTTAATATATATATATTTCTATAATATCAACTATATGAATGACTTTATTACTAATAATCGCTTAAAAGTAACCTATTCCTAAATGGGAAATCGCCGACTCCGAGAGTTGGGATCAGATCTCAGCACTACCAGAACCTATGGCATCGAGAGGCCACCTTCACTCGGATCCGTTACAATACATGCTGACACTATCTAAATGTAGCTTTGCTGTCCAATTCCTTCACATTGCCTGAAAATCTCATTTTTCTTGTCAACTCTTTGTACAATATTTGTTCCGGAAACTCAAGTACCCAACAGATGCGACAGACACACATGGGGACGCGAATACCAACGCCATAATTATCCAACCCGACGTCTCCTTCTGCCCTCCCCAATCATGGCTCCAGCTTCGCTCTGGAGCCCGGCGCGTGTCATCGCCGCCGCGCTTCTCAGCCTCTCGGTTTGGATCTCGACAGCCGGTGCCGACCTATCTGCTGGTGACTATTTTATTCACTCCCTGCCCGGCGCTCCTGAGGGAGATCTGGTGAAGATGCATGCCGGGTAAGCATACTCTCCATCTTCTACCTACATCTTCAGTCTTCCGAACTATGTGGCAGTCAGTATACTAAATATTTTATATATGATGATGTAGGCATGTCGAGATCACCCCCGAACATCACGGAAATCTTTTTTTCTGGCACTTCCAGAATCAACACATCGCAAATAGGCACCGGACCGTCATCTGGCTCAACGGAGGGCCCGGCTGCAGTTCCGAGGATGGCGCAATGATGGAGATCGGTCCGTACCGTTTGAAGGACGAGAATACCCTAGAATACAACAACGGGTCATGGCACGAGTTCGCCAATTTGCTCTTCGTTGACAACCCGGTTGGAACCGGTTACAGCTACGTTGACACCAACAACTACGTCCACGAACTCGACGACATGGCAAACCAGTTCGTCACCTTTCTTGAGAAGTGGTATAATCTCTTTCCGGAATACGAGCATGATGATGTGAGTATACCCCCCCGAAGCACCCATTGTAATTTACTCAGACTTGTCAGATCTACATCGCTGGGGAATCGTACGCTGGGCAGCACATTCCTTATATCGCCAAGGCTATTCTCGAACGCAACAAGCGACCTCAAATCGTCACCAAATGGAACCTTCAAGGCCTTCTAATTGGAAACGGCTGGATCGCCCCCAAAGAGCAGTACGAAGCTTACCTGTCATTTGCCTATGAGAAGGGAATTGTCGAGAAAGGCTCCGATGTGTCTAGCCAACTCGAGGTTGAATATCGCCAGTGTTCTAAGGATATGGCAATATCCGGCACTAATGAGGTGGACAACTCGGCTTGTGAACATGTGCTCCAGGAGCTGCTTCGTTTGACTCAGACCAAGAACCCCAAGGGCGAGATGGAATGCGTAAATATGTATGACGTTCGACTGAAAGACGTTTACCCTAGCTGTGGCATGAACTGGCCCCCGGACCTGAAATATGTTACACCATACCTTCGGAAGAAGGAAGTTGTTAACGCACTACACATTAGTCCCAATAAGAACACCGGGTGGACCGAGTGCAGCGGAGCGGTAGGGAATGCATTCGACGCTCGAAACTCGAAACCCTCTATCGGTCTTTTGCCAGATATCCTGAAGGAGGTCAACGTGCTTCTTTTCTCGGGTGCAGAAGACTTGATATGTAACCACCTCGGCACGGAGGCTTTCATCAGCAACATGCAGTGGAACGGCGGAAAGGGTTTCGAGACATCTCCCGGCAATTGGGCACCACGCCGTGACTGGACCTTCGAGGGAGAATCCGCGGGTTTCTGGCAGCAGGCGCGTAACCTGACTTACGTGCTATTCTATAACTCATCGCATATGGTACCCTTCGACTACCCACGCCGGTCCCGCGACATGCTCGATCGCTTCATGGGCGTCGACATCAGCAGCATCGGCGGCGTTCCTTCCAAGAGTCTGCTCGACGGCGAGAAGCTGCCCGACACGACCGTTGGCGACGCAACCAACCACACCGAGTCAGACCAGGCCGCTAAGGACAAGGAGCTGAGCGACGCGAAGTGGGCCGCCTACCAGAAGTCCGGCGAGATCGTCCTGGCCATCGTGGCCATCGGCGCCGCCGTCTGGGGCTACTACATCTGGCGATCCCGTAGGCGGACGGCGGGCTACACGGGCCTGGCGGACGTTGCAGACCGCAGCCGCGGCCGCGGCGGCACGGGCCTCGAACACTTCCGCAACAAGCGGTCGAACCGCGACGTCGAAGCCGGCGATTTCGACGAGAGCGAGCTCGACGATCTACACGTCACGTCCCCGACAGACCCTGACGGGGAGCGGTACAGCGTCGGCGGCGTGAGCGACGAGGACGAAAAGCCTGGTGCTCGCGAGAAGCGGAGCACCGGCCAGCCGTCATCAAGTAGTAGTACCAGAAGATGACCGCAATCGACTCCTCCCATCCGGCGCTGCTACTCGCAAGCTATAACCCAGACAAGCTAAATCGCCAAATATTCGGCAGCCAATTTTATCTCGTTTTTTGTTTCCTATCGTGTATACCGGAAGCACGGCGTCGAGGTTGGGTTTTCATGAAAATAAAAGGGGAGAGAGGGCTAGGGGCTAGAAAGAAAGCTTAGGAATAAGTGTATTCGCTTATCTGTATTTCTGCCCCCCTTCTCTCCCCCTCTCTTAACACACATAGATCCGCATCCACATCCACTACTCTACCACTGCTCCTCCTCTTGACCCCTTAGGTTTTCATCTTGGCTAGGAGGGATGACGGAAAGGGAGGGAGAGTATGTAAATAAGTAGCAAGTAGACTAGCCCAATCAGCAAGTAAGCAGAGTTGGGTTGGAAAGGTGCTTTCAACTAGGCATCTCTTGAACTTGTATGTACGTACGCACGCGCATAAGCATATATGCGGAAATACATACATAAGGCAACGCGTTCTTCTAGTGTATACTAAGCACGTACATATATGTAACGTGAGCGGGCACGCCTATCGTGATATAATCATATTCCTGCACGTACGTATGGACCCCGGCCGACCGACTACATAGCTAGGTTACTTAATCTTCAGTTGAGCAGCGCGCTACTCAAAAAGTTCCTAAGACTAGGATATATTACACACACACACACACACACACACACACACACAAACACAAGCGAGCTTCCCCCGTTTATAGAGGCTCATCGTTCGTTACTATACACTGCTCGTAACCGGCAAGTATACCGCCGTTTGTTTCGCAGCGTGGATACTTGGTTTAAGAGTAGGGAGGGACGGAGGAAGAAAAGAGAGAAAGTTATCACAGTGGGGAATGTAGAAGAGCGAGGCGAGCAACCTTCGATTCTACTACCTGCCTACTATCCATCCATCCACTTAGTTTAATCATCTACCGAATTCACCACTCATAAATGCAAACATGCGAGAAGGAGAAACGACATTTCGTCTTTTACGATCATGTCCATTCATGTTCTTCAAATCAACGAGTCGGTGTAGTCATCGTCCACCGACCTTCTATCGTGTCTTCTAGGCAGTCGTGGTGTGTACATACATACATACAGGCCTGGCAACAACTCCTCGCCGCGCCGTATCGTCTTGTAGAGAACTGTTGAAATGCTCGAAGCGGCGCGGATTCGGCGTGGGTAGGTAGGTAGGTAAGCAAATTGCTTACATGACGGAGATGCAGACGAGACGCAATAACATACATACAGACGCGTACGCATACGCGCCCTGTGACCTAGAACACTTGACAACCAGCAGATGTCGAACTCCCCGGCCACGTTTTCCCCCTTCCATCCATGCAATCCATATCCGACAGTACCGAGAATGATTTTCGCCGTAATTATGAGAGCGTTTTCTTCGTCGTCCATGATGGTAATTCCATATGGACGCATGGAACAAATTAGTCATGAAATGTGGTGCCGCCTAAAACTCCTTGCTAAAAACGATAAACACAGGATGCCGTGTGGGTATATTTGTTGATGAACCGCGTAGCCGTTTTGTAGTGCCAGAACAACGCAGAACTTCATCAGGCGTAACAAAAAGAAAAGTGGTCGAACTTAACGACCCAAGACACGAGATGTAACTAGGACTGGGAAGCATTGGGGTCGGGGTCGAATTCCCAACGCCCAGTCCGAAATAACGGAGTCAGATCATAAAATGAAAACGAAGTTTCTCTAATACGAGTGCCCATACGGCCGAATGGTTGCAGAATGCCAACACAGTTAGCTATGGCAAGTGGCCAGTGTTTGACAATCATGCGAATAATGGTTTGGCCATGGCGTCATGGCAATGACATTGATACAACAGAGTAAACATTCGCACTCAGAAGTGAGCTCCAAGGTTTGATTTGAAATGAATTTGGCGTTGGCGGTTGCTTGGGTGACCAGGTTGACTAGAGAGACCGAACCAAGCTCAGCGTTGTCCCTGCCGTAAACACTCCGTGGCCAAGTTTAGTCATCAAGCTCGATGACTTCCACCTGAGGTTTCTCGCGATGGGGTGGATTCGTAGAAGACCTAGATCCCATCGTGACTGTTGGTGCGTTGGCATCGTTATCACTATCAACGTCACTATCATCCGCGTCGGTTTCCTTAGTTCTCCAAGTTCCGTCAGCGAAGACGGAAATCGACTTGGTACGTAATTGATTCTCCCCCTCTAATTGCGCGCGCACTTCGACGAGAAACTCGTCAATGCAGAGGCTGTAAGGGCGAGCATCGCCATCACACAGAGGACATTTCCACTTATCCACAAAAGACGGCTCCTTGGGACACCTTTTGCAGTCTGAGCCGCTGCCACAATAGCATGATTTCTTGCCAAGCCGCGTGTTGAGCCACGTCTCGAGATCAAAG
This sequence comes from Xylariaceae sp. FL0662B, assembly GCA_022376535.1. Lineage (NCBI taxonomy): Eukaryota > Fungi > Ascomycota > Sordariomycetes > Xylariales > Xylariaceae > Xylariaceae sp. FL0662B. The sequence goes on from JAJJKD010000115.1 coordinate 85,585, forward strand.
CACTCAAGATGTGTGCATGACTTACCACGGACAGGCACTTTAAAAATAGAGAGGTTGAATGGGTCGGCAAGATCGATAGACAGGCCGTCGCCCAACATTGTGAGGTCGTCATCGTCAGTATTTTTGCTTGACAACCCGGCCAGACGCCGTTTGACTTCGTCTCGTGTTCTCCCTGATGGCACTATCCCAGACGTCTTGACCATGTCAAGAATAGCGCTATGACTGAGAACCTCGACTATCTCGACTGCGATGTAAGGGCCGTAGCCGAACGGCATGGATACTTCCTTGGGTATTAGGATACTGAGGTTGTTTTCGCCCTGAACGACATAAGACGAAGCTTCAACGGGAAGATCTTTTGAGTGATGCGCTTTCCGTTTGATGCCCATTGCACGGCCGTTCAGCTCCATAAAGATATGCTCCGGCCAGTTTGTTTCGGCAGTAACCCAAACGTTCTCAGGAATTGAGTCAATAGACTTCTCCTTAGAGCAGCATCTTATGCGAACACGCAGAGATCCACTGTAATATCGATTTACAGGCAGATATTCACCCCGAACCACTTCATCTCGAGAGATTCTCGCATAGTCGTCCTCTGATATTATGAATTTAAAATTGTGTAGGTAAGGTTGAGGTGGAGCGGCGACTGGGGAGAGGAGGAAGAACTTGACAGCTTGATAATGTCTTTCTGACGAACCAGGGAGATCTAGCTCACGAGGTATGCGCCTGGGACTTCTCGTATGAGCTTGGTGGAGTGCACCCTCCACGGCCCTCTTGTCATAAGGCGTGTGGGGGTAGTCTTGGATACTAATGTGAACCTTCGGGGGTGGAACAAGGCGATCAATTGGAGGGCTCGTGAGTGGTGGTTGAATATTCGAAGGCTGTTGTGGATATACCTGGGGATGGAGGAAGTGGGTTGGGGTGTACGTAGCCTGCGGTGAATGGTGTGTATTCAGCATAGCGGGATTGAATCCCAAGTTACCGTTGGGGGATTGCAGGGGACTTGGGCTCATAATCGACATGCGACGCATAGATGGCATAGATTGGCCAGATATGTTCTGCAGGTTGGATGCGCGTTGACTAGTGGAAAGCATCTGATGGTGTCGCTGTCCCGTGGCTGTCTGGACACCAGACAGCCGCGGTGAGGCTGATGTTGCAACACTCGGAGACTGTGTCCTTCCTGGAACCTCCTGCTGATGCTGTAAGAGCTGTTGTAGGATGCGTTGCACTCGAACGTCGGGACGACTTACTTGTGCCTGAACACTGGCGTTGTAAGGATAATATTGAGGTGTGAAGGATGAAGGCGCAGTTGTCGTCAATGTGTTCGGTGGCATGCAATTTGAAGGCAACGCGAGTTGTACTGGAACTGGGTTGTGAGTAGAACTGTTCGTGGCTACCGCTAGATTTTGCCTATTCGGCGCGTAGTTGACAGGAGATTGTGGATATGGGAAGTTGTTAGCAGGGATAGCAATTGAGGTACTATTGGACGACGGAATCGGTGCAGACACGAACTGAGTCGTCTGGTTAGAGACTTGCTGTATCTGGGGGCTCATGCGAGGGTCCCGGTGATAACCTTGCGGCTGAGTGGCTGGAGATCTAGTAGGGGTAGGTCGCTGAGATGTGCCAGCATGGCCCTGTGAAGCACGACGTGGTGCAATAAGAGACCTATATGTTTTGATTATGGATTCGTTGTACTCTTGATACTCTGCAGACATGGGTCGCCTTACGAAGAGACCCTCCGCATTGCGGTGCACCTGCTGGTCTCTTCTAAATAGGTCCTCCACTTGCGCCGCAATAGGCCCATCTTCAACGCCCAAGGTTCTCCTTGATGCTCGAAATACAATCCCCTGGAGAATTGGGGAAAATAGCAGAAACGTGTCGAGTAGCTCGCTGACGAGAAAGGGGTAACCATTCGATTGGTGATTATGATATACCACCATCCACTTATGAGACACGCACATGAGGAAGTCAAGTACCTGTTTCAGGGCATTAACGTAAATTGGGTTACGGCACAGGTCGTCAAGGGGAGCCGGAAAGCCTGTAAACCACTCGAGATGTTGCCTTCGTAGTTTCGAATTGCTCTTAAGAATTGTTCCCATGATGCCGAAAGCGTTATCCACAAGAGATAAATCATGTACCCGTTCATCGCATAGCCGGTGAACATTAGCCTGGCACATAGCCCACGTGCAGAATAGTTGATGTAGCGCGACAAAAAAAAGATCGCCTTCATCACATGCCTGTTTTAAGAGTGAATATCGAGGCCGTTCAATGTAGGTTTCTAGGCTTTGCTCTCCACCACAGTTTGATATGTGTGATCGGAGTTTATTAGAAGCTTGCAAAGACTCGAGGAAAACAACCGAAGAATTCCTGGGAAGACATTTATAAGCAATTTCATCCACACAACATATCATGCTATCGGAGTGATAATTAGGGAATGAAGATGTCCTGACGAGATCACGGATAATACGTACCCGGCACGGCGCCTCTTGGCGGGCGGATTCTCAAATTGTTCCCGAGGCGCAACATGAACATTGAACGAACTCACAGTGGGCGTAGGAGGCGTGTTAAGAACCATGTTTACCGGTGTGTGAGCCTTTGAACCAGCTGAAGCCTCGCTACTTTGTCGTGAAGTCGGTCGCCTGCTCGCATGTGAGACGTGGTTTTGGTCCTGTCCTTCTCGACCGGCATCTATGGTTCCGTTGGGAACGAAATGAGCTGTAGTGACAGGAAGCCCGTTGAAGGATTTAGGAGATGATGAATTAGTTGCAGCAGGACTTTCGCGTGAATTAGATATACCGGGGCTAGGTTCGTCGCTTGGAGCAGGTGAGGGAAGAACGGTGTCTGCGACTGGAGCACTACCAAAGTCACAGAACAGTCAGCACCTATTACAGAGAGGAGTTTTCGGCTATGTAGCAGGAGTATGCAGGTAGCTTGCTTGGCGGGATCCTAGGGAGTATCTTACGAGAGATGTGTTTGTAGCAATGGCCGCTGGGGCGGACGGAGAGAATGGGATTGTCGAGGTGGGGCCGGGCTCAAGGCTGAGGCTGAGCCCGAGCTCAAGACTGAGACTGAGGCTGACTGGGATGGCGTCGCAACAGGGTGCGTGATTTGCGTGTTTTGTGTAGCAAGGGAAGGCTGTCTCGGCGGTATAGGACGAGGTGTTGGCTTGACAGGTTTCGCGTTGACTAGCCATGAGGGCTGTCGACTCCCGAACCAGGCGTTCAAGGTGGAATTAGATGCCGCAACTTGCCAACCCTCAGTCAAGTTTGAATGGGGAGCTGAGGAAGAATGAGGTCCTCCAGTAGGCGCCATCAGTCATCGGTGATGTTGGGAAATGCCTCACAACTCGGCCGTTTACATGTATGTCCTCTTTCGAATTGCGACAACCTGGATGCGCGATACTGTGACGAGACGATACATTAGCAGAATCGCCTCGAGACAAACTTGTTTCGTCTACGACGATGCAACTACGCAAGGAGGACAACGGGCTACGGAACATACCATAAGTAGGTTCATGGAATAAATGGATGAGCAGTAGAGGCGGTGAAATCGCGTAGTTGTCCAGTGACTGTGGGTGTGTAGTGTAGGTGTGTAGGTGTGCAGGCATGCTTCTAAGTTTCGAAGATTAAACAAGATGCGATAAGCTTCTTTTAGCGCTGGTTATTGGGGTTGGAGCGACCATGGCCCTGTTTACATCCGAAAGTAGCAGCGGCCTGCCGTGCTTGGTTTTTCGTCTAATGAACGCACGGAGCATTATTTGGTGCACCTGCTATACTATATAACCGTATGTATTGCCGGCTAAGAATTACCTAACGACATACCCTTGACCGCTTTGATAAGTAAAGTTCCATGCTGCCCAATTATTACATCTACAATCCCTATATTTGAAATGCATAGAGTTATGCCTGCACACAGAATATATCATTCTAGAATTCTTCTGTGGGATACTCGCTTGACTGTATCTGCAAGGGGAAAAAGAATGATAGAGAAGAAAAGAGAAGAGGGGGGAAAGGGTTGAAACAAACCTTAACCTAGATGAATAAGTAAATACCTGACATGTGGGACACCGCGCTTTTCAGTGGCTGCTGACAAAAGGTGATCTCCTCCAAAAGAAAAGAAACAAACCAAATCCTTTAGAATGTTTTGTGATATTCTCTAGATCGGAACGTTTATAAGGCAAAGGCTGTTCTATACTAGTCTACAAAGTACTTATATATAAGCGTAGGGATTGGACCCTAGGAGTAACACCCACGAGATAAAGCTGTTCATCATTTAGTGTTCTTTATACTAAAAGATATATAAACTTAGGAGGCAAGTATTTTGATGTAAGGGCTTCTGTCGTGATGCCTGACAAGGATCCTGTTATCTCGATGGACTCTACATAACCTTACCATATTTCGGAACAGGTCGAACAAAACAAAGCACATATAAGCCATGTATGCCCCAAGATACCCCTTTCATATTCATCTATATAAGAATCTAAGCCTACAATATAACCTATGGGGTAATTATGTTATAATCTCCTTATAATCTGATTAATCTAGTAATTCCAGTAAGTAGACATAAACCTATTAACAATGTGATAACTACCTATACTAAACATACATAGATACATAAGTATATAATAATTCAATGTTCCAGTTTAGTATCCATTGTATATGTGCTACTATAAATTGAAAGCGTGAATGGTTAGTCAACTCATCCGATGAGTTGATCTCTAATAGCATGGAATTCTCAACTTCGGTCAGTTGTATCTAGAATAAAAGAGGGAGGATATCTGAATGCTAACGTGCTAAAGATACATCGCTTATACATTGAACCTAGACGACTTGCCTCTTATTATTATAATCGACCATTTGAGAACATCAGGAAATGCAGGCGCGTCCGTGAGAGGGAAAAGGAGAACAGTTAAAGCATAAGTAACGAAATACGAACACCAGTACGGCTAAAGGCATCAGATGTTGTTATAAAGTCACCTATATTCAACTGGGACACTGATGGTGCTAGTTAGAAAGAGAACTAGACGCTGCAATTCATAATGATTTGATTGCAGTGAAACAAAGAGTAAATGCCTACTTCATACATGAAGTCCTAACGGTGACATCCATCTGTAGATGGCTATTCTCTGCCAAAACTTACATGAATCTACATGTACCCTATCATGCTGGTGACGCAATCGACGGCACGTCCCCATAACTATAATAGCCTTACTAACCGTTAGTGATATTGACTAATGAGTCTTCGGCAAAAATGCCGAAACTGGGGACAATTTGCCTTTAGGCACGTGGCAGATTCATACTAGTATAAGACTGTCATGGAAGGCAAGTAACTCGAAAATAAACATCGAGACATACCTAAACGGCTTGCAGTCGGTTTACTCCATCATCACCAATAATATTTACAAGCAGTGCCAGGTTAGCTTGAATCGTAGAGGATACTTCTATGTACAAGTCACAGTTTCGTCAATTAGGTTGAACTGTGGAGGCTGATGTGACAGGGCGAAGTCTAAATGCGTCCTTGGGACATGGAGAAAGGAAGATGACGGACAAACTCAGTCAGCTTTACATAAGTAGCTATATGTATGTATGAAGTACAAACAATTTTTTGCTACATAAATACGTACATGTTAATATATATTATATCAATGGTAATAGCTAATGTTGTCACATATATGCAGAACCCCTATTATACAGTACTACTACATACTTCTTGAGATCATGTGGCTGTATGGGTAGATACTGTACAGGTCGGCCCCTGTTTTAATGTTCAATTCCGCGGTGGAGAGGTACAACGGAAATCGCCCGCTACAAGGTCATGTTTCAATATCAACAAGGCCAGGCAAAGTATTCTAAAGCCATAGTTATATAAACAAGTACATTTCTATAAGATCGTGCTTGATCGTCATAGGGATTCTTAATAAACGCATAAATTCACTATAAGAACCACTGAATAACATTAAAACAGGGGGCGTAGTGTAGGTAGTGATAAATTTGGTGTCTGAACTCTGACCCAGTCCTCTTTTTTGCATTACATGGATGTATCTGGTTTGGCTTATCTAAAGATGGTTCGTGCCCAATACTTTAATGTACCTACATAGGTACATTTAGGTACACTTCGGAACACGAACGTTACGCCTACCTGACTCGGACAAGACGAAATTCCATCCAATCTAGTCGCCATCATGTTAGTATCTTCCCATGCATCGCATGCCAGAGGATGGAGGACAGACGCGCTCAATTGAGCAACATTGAATCATCGAAGTTGGTTCAATAACACGGTGCTGTTGGTAGTTTGAATTTGGCCAAAACTGCTTCCCCTAATAATACCTATATGTATGCACATCCTACCCGCAAATGGACGGACGCATTGATATACATACACTGATGCATACCTAGATAGGGATGTATGTACTCGCAGCAGTACGAAGTACTCGCCGCAGTTTACCCACATACCTCCTATACTAATAGTATGTAGTACATGTACTTCCTATCCCAAGGGGACCCCTCCCAGCTCGCTGCGTGAACCGTCCGTGAGACTGCATACTTAGGGTACCTACCTGGTAGCCAGCTAGCCCAACCAGTTACTTCCGCTCTTGTATGTACCCCCATCATCCATCCATCCACTCATTCCTCAAGCCATCTCGAAAAAGTCTCGGTCCAGTCCAATCCATCCTCCGCTCGACCTGGCGAAATACCTACAGCGCTTGCCACATCATCAATCATTTCACTTCCCCTATACTTGAATACATATTCCCTTCTACACTTACACGAATCTTGGTATGACGGCGTAGGCACACGCCTCGTCGAATGCCCTGGGCCCCCGTCCTACCCCCATTCAGGACTTGTGTTTCTCGAGATTCGTGTTACTCCTCCCACTCCCACGGCGAAAAAATAGGAGGCAAAGGCTCAGAGAAATTTGACTTTCGGGGTGCCGGCCAAATCGTCAACCCTCCACCGAGCAATTAAACGCGAAGACGAAGACGAAGGCACTCCAGCGATCGCATCCAAGATACCTGCATTTTTACTTCTCATCCTATATATACTTTTGCGCTGTGGTGTTTTTGCGATGAGGGACCCTTTTCAATGCATTTCGTCACTGTTGAAACATTGATTGAACCCGGTCTCCAATAGACTGACTGACTCGAACAAGACCCTTAATTACTACCTCAGCCTGCGACCGCGAATCGATGCAGGCTCATGAATCCAACCTGACCCTAAATTTCAACCACACTTGTTCACAATCATAGCCATCATGGCGTCTCGAGGACCGATCGATGCGAAGCCCGAAGTCGGTGATATCCTGTTAGCTATCCGTGAGTTCCACCATTCTGCTCCATCGAGCCTGCAAAACACATCCATTTCGCAGTCTCGCCATTCCGTCCCATTCCATTATTAGACTTGATTGTTTGTGCGAGTGGGAGACTTTGGACCTATGAGTTCCACTAACTAACTGAGTGAATTTGCAGATGATTTCCAAGCTCGCAGCTCTGACGAACTAAGCTTGGCAAAAGGTGATCGTGTTGAGTTAATTGAGCGTGATGATGAATTTGGCGATGGATGGTATTTGGGTCGCCATTTGGTAAATGGGAATACCGGCTTATTTCCCGAAGGTAAATAGCATGGTGACATGCTTTATACCAAATGATACTAATTTCTTTGTTCAGTATATACGCGATCAGCACCCAAAGGCGTAGTTGGGGCCTCACCAACCCCTCCAAACCCGATTGCAAGCGCGCCGCCCTCTGCTAATGGAACACAATCTGCAAACGGTCGGCCGCCGTCGACCCCCGCCTCAGGACAAGACCGTACCTCGACGCCTCAGACGACATCCTCCATTCCTGCCGATCACGATGCTGTTACTCTTCCCCTGAAATCTGTCAAATCCGAAAGCAGCTCAGTCCCCGGCTCTACAGCCCCGCTTGTGGGCAAAGGCCTTACTTATGGTGGTAACCACGAAGGTCTAGGCCACACTAACAAACAGAGTCAGGAGAATGCGGTTCTCCACGAGACTTTGACTGTCATCGACGAGCACATTACCGACCTACACTCACCTTCACATAGTGGTACGCTACATCACGCGACAGACTCGGGTAGCGAGTATAGCTCTCATATGCAAGATCGCCTCTCGTACATTCAGGGCGAGGAGACTGACGAAGAGGAGGAAGATGTGCATACCCGGGATCAAGTCGAAGCATGGACTACCGATGATGTGGCAGAATATCTGTTTACGGCCGGGGTAGAAAAGAAGCACTGTGAAGTATTCCGAGATCAGGAAATAACCGGCGAGATACTTCTCGGTATGGATCAGTCGTCGCTGTTCCTCAAGGCGTTTGACCTTGGATCTGTAGGGCGGAGATTAAAGACATGGCAAAAGATAAAATCATTGCAGGATGAAGTGAATGGACTGGGAACTGCCACGAGGCGTAACACACAAACATATGGCAGTGATGCAGGGTCGGAGGACTCAAAGGCCGGTGGGAGGTTGAGGAGCAGGACAAACACTTTGACGAATTCCCAGAGGCTTCCCCCGATCGAGGACCGGCCTGGATCGGTTCAAGCAAAGCGCATGTCTTCAACACCAAAACTTGACCCCATGTCACCTAATACTCCTGCTTCCCCTCCAGGTCTCCATGACAGTCCGACAGGACCTTCGCATCAAAAGAGACCATCAGCAGCTTCCGTCAGGGAACTTCATCATTCACGGCGACACTCTTCAACTGATTTTCGACTTAGTGGCACCTCGCCTGTCAATGCCGGAACCCCGAAACTTCAAGACTTCAGCACCCTTTCGTTCTCGGACACGTCACACAAGAAACAGCCCTCATTTGATCGTAATTGGACTATGGGCAATGCTTCTTCCACCACGTACTCACAACGACCTCTATCTGTTGCACAACGACCGCTATCCTCAACTGGGCTCCAGGACATCGTGAATGCCTCCGATCCCGACATAACCCAAAATATTTCTGCTGATCTGGATCGTGGTTATTTCTCGGGCACCGAGCTTGATGGTCGGAAGCGCAACGTGCTTAAGAAGCGCGACAGTATCGCAACACATTCGCACAAGTCAAGCTATACCGAGCAACAGCGTGTTAGGAGTGCTACAGCGCTTTCAAGACGTTCGAGGTTAGGAAGTGCAGACTCAACCAAAGATCTATCCCCCACCGCTGTGCAGGTGTATTACGGCGCAGCCGGAGACCATCGCCGGACAGCTTCTTCAGCTACTGCGGAATCTGTACGGCCCATACCTCCTGCGAAGGATGATCCTCCCCCAACGGTCACAAAACTCGATAGCAGCTCCCCCAAATCTTCGAATCACCGGCAAGGTATTCACGCTGATTGGATGTCAAACGCTGGCGCCAAAATGGCTGGCCTGGGTGGCCTTAGGGCGATCTCAGATGCTATGATTGGCAGTGATCGTGCCAAACTCGGATCACCTGCAGACAAAGATTCACCAATGCAGTCCCCGGCTAGAACTGGAGGCTCTAGCACCCCTTCAGCTGGACCGAGCTTTGAGCTTGATTCTCCTGAAGCAGGGAAGAGTCCGTACTCAGCTACCACTTCTGGTAGTCGCAAGAGCGGAAAAAAGACGAAGAAAGAAACGAGTGCCTACATACGTGGGTTACAACACATAGGCCCCAGGGAGGCGATGAAAGGTGCAGATTATAGTGGCTGGATGAAGAAGAAAAGCTCGCATCTTATGACGACGTGGAAGCCACGACTCTTTGTTCTCAAGGGGCGACGTCTTGCATATTATTACTCAGAAGATGATACGGAAGAGAAGGGGCTCATCGACATTTCCTTTCATCGTGTGCTGCCAGCCGACAATGAACGGTTGACCGGCTTACATGCCACTCTAACGGGTGCTAGCAACACCCCGATCATGCCGGCTGACAGCAATCTTCCAACTATTGCAGGCAACAAAGCTACCGCTGCGATTATCGAGAAAGGCACGGATGCAATGTTCATATTCAAGCTAATGCCGCCTCGAGCAGGGCTTTCAAAGGCGGTCAACTTCACAAAGCCGACCATACACTACTTTGCAGTCCCCAACCTCCAACAGGGACGTGCATGGATGGCTGCTTTGATGAAGGCAACAATTGACCGTGATGAGTCCGGGCCAATGACTTCCACTTATCAACAGAAGACAATTTCCCTTACCAAGGCACGGCAAATGCGCCATCGGCCGCCTGCCCTGATGAACCTTGACGAGAAAGTCGAGGAAGGTACAAATGGCGACAACGAGAAGAATGCTCTTGGCATCTCATTTGGGGAGGTCGATAGTGCCGTCTCTGGCCTGGAGAAGCTGGGTCTTCAGAACGTTGAAAGTGCCTCAGCTAAGAAGCTGACAGCCGACAACGACAAGAGGGATGGTCTGACCTTTTTGGGTTCTCCGCAAAGCGCTTAGTCATCGCTTCCGTGATCCATTTGCATGTCCTGACGTCTGCCTTGACTTTCCTCTTCTCATACGATTCTCGGTTGCATAGTTTGGGCCACAACAATCGTTCATGGACAAAATCTGATATGATAAACCCGGTTCCCGAAGAGGGGGACGATTCGTTTAAGCTTTTGGCAAGGGTCGGCGGAGCCGCCCACAACAACACCATTTCCCTTAGCATGTTTTCTAATTACCCATGTTCCAATACCTCTATACGAAGCAGATGGATTCAATGACCAAGGCGGAGATCCGGCATGATGATCACGGAGTGAGCAAGTTGGAGGGTTAAACCGCCTCTCCCCGCCTCCCCCCAAGTAGTGAACGTACTGAACTAGGTAGACCCTTTCGAGCAAAGATCTAGATTATATATCTGGTCAACCCGGGTTGCCGGCAATCACCTACTACTCCTACATAGCCTGGCGCCCGTCACCGCACAGGACACCGATACGTATACTACAATACCAAGTACCCAATAGATATAAGCCTTAATATATGTACTGTTATTACCACACACACTTACATTACTCTGTATTATCACTTTCTCGCTCAGGGTTCGTGGCTATCCTTAGCAAGTATTTGTTAGGTAATCTTTTCTTCTATACCCGTCTACTTAACTACCTAATGTATGGGATATATGTCTCTCGTATCGGTATCGGCATCGCCTGCTATTATACCCCGCCTCAATGCTACTATATGTTAGGTAGTCTATAATCCACATCGGCCGAGAAACCAGGATCTCCTATCTGACCCTGATCCTCATCCCAAGCACATTAATTAAGTAGGTTAATATGTAAATAAACCCTCAACATATGTACGTACGTACGAACTCGCGCAAGCACATCATCCTATCAACACTAGTACATGGGATGAATGGACATCACCTTAACCTTAATACAATAAATCTATGCGCATACTGTACTCGCCCACTGCTGTTATAAGATTATACATGTGAGCAACAACTATATCGGACAGGACCATCGACACTCGCTCGCCCGCTTTCCAAGCTAATATACGTTCAGCTCCCTATGTAGCTTGTGTGGTTCATCTACGTAGGTAGTATATAGACTTTGGGGAGCGAAGCGGGTCGCTCGTTCAGTAAGTCAGTCAGTCAGTCAGTTAGCTATGAATAAATGAATGGATAAATGAATAATCGAGTGCCCTTTCCTTATCTTATTTAGCTAGTGAGTGCTTGTTACCGGTACTTCCTCGCTATGCGCGAACTGTGAGCGAACTAGAGTCTAGGGGATAGACAGATAGACAGATGGATCAACTGGTTTCATGATGAAGTTTGCGGATCTATTTATTAACCCCCCCCCCCTCCCCCTCTCTCTTCGACAGGAGGGGGATCATCGACCCCTTCGTCTATTCATCACACTATACACCCCTGCTCGCTGGGTAGATTTGCTTCCTTGCTTGCTTGGTTCGTTCGTGTAGGTAGGCATCCGTTACTACGAAGTACCTAGCCGAGACATCTATTACCTAGAACAGGCAAGCAGGCGTGCAGGCGGGTAACCGATATCTCGCTGTCCTCTGGCGGGATTCTTGTTTTTGATGCCGCAGAGCTAATAGTGCGCTCTTGAGCATACCAAAGCAAAGAAAGGAAGGAAGGGGCGTGTATTCGAGAGGGATGTGTATGTTTCGAAGCTGATGTGTTTCTTCTAGCATTTATTTCCATGGGTGGATGGATAGACGGATAGATGGGTGGATAGATGGGTAGATAGATGGACGCATGCCTGGATATGTTGGTGTCAATTACGGTCAAAACCACCTACTCCAATCTTCTCTCCCGGGAGACTCTCTGGTCCTCAATACTAGGAATTTCACCACGGATGAATTCACGAAATACCATTCATTCTATGGGCCTAGCGTGTGATAACGGTATACAATGCAGGAAAACCCAATGTAATTTTCTTTTCCGTGACCGTGCCCCTCCCATAGCGCCTCCCAAGAAGAAAGAGGGAAATATGGGGGTATCATCACTTTCGTAAACCGCAACCGACCGACCGACCGACCAATTCCGCCGTCGCCGTGAAACACGCCATGCTTGCTTGCTATGTATGTATGTATAACAGACCCATGCGCCCTAACCTCCTAGGTAGGTAGGTATGCAACCGTCCATCCCTCCCTCACTCCAGCCGATACTTGATGTACTCGATCCAGACGCCGATATCCTCGGCAGTTTCCAGGGCGCTCGCCCAGTCCGCCAGGGTGAGCTGTCTGCGCCCCTTGCCCCTGGCCACGGCGTCCGCGTCCTCTGCGCCGGGCTCGGTGGGGGTCGGAAATATGTTGTCCGAGACGATGCAGACCTTGCCGCCGAGCTGGATCTCGAGCATGACGTTGGCCGTGTGCGTCTTGAACGGGAACACGAGCGAGAGGCGGGGCACCGGGTGCGCCGTCAGGGTGATGTCCACCTTCAGCATATTGGAGGAGGAAGCAGAAGCGCCCTTGCCGGCGTTGGCTTGGTCCATGAACCGGTCGAACTCGTCGGTGGTGGTGCTCGGTTCCTTGGCGTTCTCGGCGTCGGCCTCCGGGGCGGTGACTTGGCCTTCTTTCGGCTTGAGGCTGTTGGTCAGCAGGAGCGATAGGAAGGCGTACTGCCGCAGCAGCGGCAGCATCGTGATCAGGTCCTTTGGGTGCGAGAACGGGACCTGGCTTAGGATCTGTCCGTAAACCGGCTTATAGATGAATAACGTGTTTCGGTGTGCCTTGAGCACGGACTCTGTCTGGCCTCGATTTATGTTTTCAAGGTTGACGACTGTCTGCGTATATGTGATCTCACGAGGCTCACTAGGATCGTAAGAGCTTCCATCAACTATAGGAAACATCAGTGCATCAAACGTAATGCTCGAGAGCGGCATGTTCGTTGCCGTTATCTTATATATCTCTGTCGCAACGGCATGGGGAACGACGACTGGAGGGTCGAACGTGGCCAGGAAGACAACATCGGGCGGTTTAGGGCCACGTAGAGACACTCCACCTTCCAGCCCGGACTCGGTTTTAACGTCCTCCGGTGGTGGCAGGAGGGTGTTAGCCGGCTCAAGCCAATCCAGAACGGGTCCAGTAGCTGAGATCATCTCCTCGTCCGTGATATTTGCCTTTTCGATGTTGGGCCCGATCCATTTATCGGAGACTCGCACGGGCTGGAAGACCATACCACTGGCAGGTGCACATTCTATTAGAATTCCCCAGGTCTTTGCGTCTTCGGTGTCCACCGTCGTAGACGCCAACTTCCGCCACTCCTTCCAGTAGTCTAGACTCAGGCCGGTGCGTCCCCGAGTATGCATCAGTGGACATCCATGACGGGTGCAGAGGGCAAAAAGTCTGAGCCGTTCCTCCGGCACGTTCCTGAGCGCCGGGTCCCCGCGAAGTTTTTCCACGTCCCATCTGTGCAGCTTTTCCAAGCTTTCCCACATCCCTGCGATAGCTTCGTGGCAGCTGAGGCCTGGGAGCACACTGAGCCTGTCGAGAGTTGCTAAACGTTCGAGGTTCGCTCGGAAATCCGTTAATTTCTTGGTCAGCGGGCTCTGGCCCGGAGCCAGAGCAAGGTTCTTCAGCAGAATAGCCGATGCCTTATCCACATGTTTATCGAGGCTCGGGACACTATCGTTATACGCCAGAGCAACGTGATGCACAATGTGGTTGTTGATACCGACTTCCACACCCATAGTCTGGCCGGCGATGATCAACGTTTTGGCATTGTCGCCTGCTCCCTTGACGTCTTCCCAGAGACACTCCAGACCGAGACGGATGGCGAGTCGCTCGAGACCCTGGTTGCTGACCCTGCTACTGTTATAAGACTATCCACAGCTTAGCTTCCTCGTTTTGTACCGTCGAGATGTCGGCCACCACCTACCAGGAGGACATCGGTCACGTCTTCCATTCTCTTTTTACGATCTTCCTCGTCTGTGCGTCCTGCATGGCCGACCAAGCCCCCCACACTGATGTTGTCCAGATTAAGGTCATTAATGCCTAGAGCTCCGAGAGCAGCAGCGGCGGAAGGGCTGTCGAAGTTGACGGGCGGGTTACTGGAGTGATTAGCCATGGTAGCCGATGTAGCTGTCGCCGGAGATTTCTTAAACTGCTGCGGCGAAGATCGTGGCCCGTGAGGGGAGAATGCAGCCATGGTTTGCGGGTTCGAGAAGGGCGTGGAAGCCTGCGGTGTTGGTGCCGCGGCGGGATGCTGAGAGGGTGTTCGGCCCTGCTGCGAGGGTCCGTGGCGCATCGGAGTTGACATTGTGGGGGATGACGGCTAGTAACAGATGCCCTTCGATGTGCAGTAGAAGAGGAAAGAAATGAATAATCAGCTAAAATTCGAGCAAAACAACTATCTAGGAACCAAAAACCCCAATGCCCAAATGTAGCTTAACCCTGCTGCGTTCAAGAGCACTGAATGGAGTACGAGAGCTTCATGAGGGGTGTTGAATGAACATGCTCTTCTTAGCACCAATTCGTGATCAAACCTTCAGTAATAATATAAGGTTTAGCCACAGCTGCATTGACGTCAACGAAGATGCCTATGCTGGAGCTGCTTCCCTACTGCGCTTGTGGTTGTTGGAAGCTTCAAATTACCTACCAGCATTCTTGATGTACACTTTGGTGATATGGTGGGGGAGCTTGAGGTCGTCAAGCCTTTGGTCTATAGACTCTACACGCGCGCAGACGCGCCTTGCCAAGGCCCACAGTATATGCTTAGTCAGGTGCGAAAGAAGAACAAGAGTTCTCCGTACATAATTCGTAATAACACTGTACTTACCTCAGCCGCCTTGCTTGATTCTTCCCTTCACATTCAACTCCCCTTAACCCAAGGCCACTCACTACTACAACCAAGTTATTACGCCTACTAGGTTAGACAGTCACGACACGCGGAAACATAGCATCTACCAGCAAAAGCTTAAATGAAGAATTGCTCTTGTCATTCCCTGTGGAATGATATCAATCCTAGAACTGCAAAGGATAGCTATATATGGCCAATCAACAGAACAGACGGACCCCATGACCAAACCTGCGTGCCTATGTACTTATCTATCCATGAGTGAGGCGCAAAAGCGGCTGGAAAAGAAGAGATGCATCCAGCCAACCAACCATAATCAATGCTAGATGAGAAAGTCATCTGACCTGCGAAGTCATGCTACTACTATCTCTCGATACCAGAATCACCATCACCACCTCTATTGAAATTCATCTTCTTGCTTTTCCCTCATGCCAACAAACGCTTCCTGAAAGGCTAGGGCGCTGCCCTACACGAATGTATGTACGGCAGAAATGTCGACTATTTTGCAATACGCTCGTTGAATATCAAAGCCCTGTCATCCACCAGGACAAACGCGCGAGGACGGTATCAAAGGTATGCGCTCGATAAGAGCAACCCCCTGAAAGAATAAACTTTTCTCGTTATGGGGTTATGTGGGGGTTGCTAAGGTCAACTGAAGAGACCTCATGTTAAAGTTTGTTTGCTTGGGCAGTGCCCTTATGGAAATCAGCTTAATGCATGCCGACTTTTGCGGAAATCCTATGGAAATAGGCAGGAGAATGATAGTGGAAGACTGCTGCTTCTTAGGGGTCATCGTCGGGACCAAGGACAAACCTAAGCGTTTGTCTTAGCGCCAGATTCTGCCGCCTCATCCGAAGTGCTGTTTCTTGATCGATGACGCTCCGCACGTCGGGCCTGGCGCTGTCGGCACTGGTTCGCGTAGTCTGGGTCTGTCGCGCGTTTATATTCCAGGTACGCCTCGTATTCCTGTTGCCTCTGCGCCTGCTGCATGTCCCCGGCACGGAAAGGGCCCTTGGGTTTACGGACAGGCTTCGGACCGAAGGGGTTATTCATATAGGCTGGTGTAGGTCCCGATCCAGCAGGCCGATTTTCGGTCTGCGGTTTGGTGACCGGTGCCTGAGGGCCCATCTGTAGACCTAGCAGCGGCGATGGCTGGAAATAGTGACCTGGCATAGGATTGAACGCAGCAGGAGGCATGATAAGAAAACCCCCGCCAGTGTGCTGTGGGTGGTCCTGAGGGGCCACAGAAGGCGCTCCATTAGCCGGAAGCCCGGCAGGTTGGAAGCTAGGCGAAAAGTTGTGGAAGTGCTGGGGAAGGCCAAACGACGATGCCGAGTGCTTGTGAGCTACAAAGTCATGTCCCGCGCCAGGTAACGTGGGAGCCTGTTGTTGAACCTGCCCATTTTGGGCAGGGTTCAGGTGCAGCTGATTGGTTATACTCTGGATGAGGTTCTTCTCCGCCGAGCTAACCGAGTCCTGGGATCCTGAAGCCTGAGCCTTTGCAAGCGCGAGTTCTGCCTCCAGATCGTTCATGCGCTCGTTCATGCGTGCAATCATTGCTTTCAGATCCGTGTTCGAGTTGCTGGGAACCCGCGCCGCGGATGGGAGACCATCGTATATAATGTCGTTGTGCTTCGGCTGATCTTGATTGGCGGACAAGGAATTGCCGGCCATTGGATTGAATGAACTGAAGTTGAATTCAGCAGCTTTCGGATTCAGTATGGTGGCGCCTTTTTTCGTCGACTCATCGTCACGCA
This sequence comes from Xylariaceae sp. FL0662B, assembly GCA_022376535.1. Lineage (NCBI taxonomy): Eukaryota > Fungi > Ascomycota > Sordariomycetes > Xylariales > Xylariaceae > Xylariaceae sp. FL0662B. Next base: position 102,544 of record JAJJKD010000115.1, read on the forward strand.
CGCCACTTACGCCAGAGTCATGCGAGGTTTTGCGTGGCATACTCTGCGCATCAGAGCTCCCACCAGTCTTCTGGCTAGATTCTCCAGAAGTTCCTTCGGAAGTCCCTTCAGAACTATCCTTATGCTGGCGCTCGGAATCTCTGGTCCAATGGGGAGGCTTGATGTCAATGATCGATCGGGCACGGAGACGTGGAGCAGCCGACTTGTTAAGCTTGTCGAGTAGAGCATCGAAGCGTGCTTGATCTGCCTCGACTTCTCTTTGGAAAGCGGCCTTAGACGAGAAGTCGGTCTTGCGGCGGCAGCCTTCCAGCTGCAGACTCTGAATTGCCGGGTCTTCTAGAACCCCTTTCCTCGCAAGGGCATCCTTCGCTTTCTCGTACTCGATTCTAAGCTTGTCAACAGGAAGACCGGCTGTACGAGGGACCTCGAGCTGTGCCAGATTCTTCTTGACGTCCTCATCAATGTCATCCCATCCTTTGATTCGAAGTCTCTTAGCGTTCTTCACCGCACGGATCGCCGCCAGCGGAAAGTTGACCTCTGCATAGCTATTATCTTTAGGATCAATGGGTGTAACTTGTGTCAATGGACTCATTCCTGACGACCAGCTTCCATCGGTAGTTTGTTCGGACTCTGGGCCCCAAGCCAGGATCTTCTCAAAACTATCACGGGTCGTGGGTGTAAATGCCTGGAGACGAATCAGAGGCTTCTCATTGACGGAGGGCGGCACCTGAAACGTTTCGACGCCATCAAGCTCGTCATTCTCCACGCCGCACTCGTGTTCAGACTCGTCTTCAACATCATCATACTCCTGCTTGGTAGCAGGTGCGGAGCGGATTAAGTCCGGATCGATGGGGGTGTCCCTGTATCGACGGACACCATAGCCATTGGCAACAGATGTGTCAATGCGGAGCTTCTTTTTGGGTTTTTTGCCTTCGTCGTCCGCGAACACAAGCTTCTCGGGAGGCGCAGTGGGAAGACAGCCGAAGGCGAAAGGCTCTGCGATATCATCCCGGCGTCGGCGATTGTTTCGCCAGTCAGTGTTTTTCAAAGCCTCACTTAGCTTTGGGGCCGGTGATCTCTTAGCTGTAGCCTCAAACTCCTGTTTGCGAGGCGGGGCGGTGACTAGCTGAGAAAAGCTCTCTCCATCCGCGTATTTATACGTCAAGCCTTCGCGTGGAACATCGGTATTGATAACAAGTCCACGTGCCTTGGCCCGGCTTGCGGCCTTGGAGGCGCTGGGGCCCGGCATATCTGGTACAGCAGAGAAATCCTCCCCCACTATATGTGATAGACCCGGGAGGTATCAAGAGAAAATCGCACAAGTCAGCTCATAGCCGCAGGCTAATTTCTCTTGGTCTATCAGTGTGAGTATGACAGATCAATGGAGCTGGGACATTAACAGGGGAGTTGGATACTTACCAAGTTATCTATCAAGTGAAGTGGTTGTGATGCTAACCAAAAGGTGCAGCAGTATTTTTGGTACGAATTTCTGAGCTGAGAAGAATGATGTCTTTGTTCACACTCTGTAAGTCCACGATCGTTAGAGTCGCCGTGCCTTGTGAGGAATGAGAAAGACAGACAGACAGAGAGAGAGAGATAGAAGGGGAGGGTTGTTTTCATGAGCAGTACAGCCTAGCAATGGAAAGGAAATAATATGGCACAGGTAACAGCATCATGCATATCGTGGGTGTGTGCTATTTGTTGGTACTCACCTGGAAGAGCTAGCTGTAATGTTGGCTAGTGGTGATTCCGCTAGAAAAAGGTGACCGCTTGTGCGTGTGTCTTGTTGTCTTCACTTCGCTATCCGAGAGTAGGGACGTTGGATGGGCGCTAAAGAAGATCACCAAGGACGCTCTTCTGAGGTGGAGGACAGTGCTTGAGACAGTTATGTTGGTTGGGCTGTGGGTGGGAGGAAAGCTTGAGGTCCTATTTCGGCAGGCTACCTCTGGGATTTATGGAGGAAGTGTATAGCCGCTGAGGTGAGTGTTGTATGTGATGCTGGTGACTCCCACGAAGGTGATAATGCGCTTGAAAATCGAGACTCGAAGGGCCGAATCCAATAGTTGGTTGGCCCGGTAGGTGTATGGGCAACTCTGAAGAACCTGATAGAAAAAGAAGACTTAAATAAAGGACTAATATAAGAACACCAACTAGATGCCTTACTTGCAATGTTGTTGTTTGTTTGTTCTGGGCCGGGGCAAGTAGTCCTAGAAGTATGCAGAGGAAGATGACCAGACCGGTGCGGCTAGACTTCTCATTCAACGCTGAAGACCAATGGACGTAATGTGGCAATAATGAAGTATGTTCAGTGAGGACAATATCAGGCCCGTTCCCAAAAAGAGCAATCCAAAAAACAAAAAGCTGGCTATGTAATAGGCCAACGCGCTATGTACACAAACAACGATAGAGAATCACGAACAAGAATGCCACTGTGCGCCTACAGTGATGTAGTAGTCATCGACGAGGATGACTCCCTCTACGCGGGTCTCTCCTGCCTGGCGCTCCACAGTACTGGCATCGACACTACACGGAGAACGTCATCGTAGTTACCCAACCTCTATCCCATGGTACGTACCAAGACCCGAGTGAGCAAGTGGTGAGTTGGACATAGCAACAGAAGTCGCGATATGCCCAGGTGAACCACCAGCCCGCGGTCTGACCCGGCCTATCCAGGGACAACCAGTGAATGAATCCAGTCTGCCCATGTTTGCTTTGCCCTATTACATAATTACCTGAGACTTAGTGACAAACTTGGGTAAAGGAAGTCGCATCGGTGAGCTCGAGAAAGGTACTTTCATCGTGCCATTCTTTGTGCGTGTCGTCATCAGGATGACTAATATGCCTTCTTGCCTTGCCAGACATACCTACATAGGTACATGTACGCGTTATTCAATGGCGACGGAATTCGAGGTCAGTGCATTTTTCAGTGCTCTCCCTTCTGCAGAATAACATATCACCCACGATATCTACGTAGTAGGCGTCCCCGAAGATAGGATTCCATATTTTATTACCATTAATCATATTAGCATATGGATCCTAAAGCAGAAAGGCGTCGTGATCTTATCTAGATATTAAACAGGCCTTCCTATTCGGTGGATTTATTGATCGCCACCTTCCTATTTTCCTTGTCTTCCACAGGTTCGAGCCCATACCTACATGCCTCCACCCCTTTTTCAGCACAAAAGGGGCAGAAGGCGGATCTGTCCATGCTTGAAATATTCACGCCTGGAGACATCGATATATATTTTGTTTGGGACGAGTTCTATATAACTAGGTCTACTAAATCGCCAGGATGTCTGTTCATGGGGTTGAAACAGTGTGGCTGGTCTCGTGAACTTCTTATCTATGTGCTAGCTGTCCGCGAAATTCTGCGTACACCTAGTTATCCTCGCTTATATACAATTGAAAATCTAGAAGGCTGTCTTCTCGTAACCGGCTGTCCTGAAGTGTGCTGCTCCCATGACTTCCTCCCGCCGTAAAAACCCTGCGTGATAATTTTGTATCTTGGTATCTCTGCTTGTTTCAAAGCAGCATCGGCTTCAATCGAATATAATAATCGCCTCGGGCTATGGCGTCAGGTTTACTTGTGTTATGAGCCTACTCTGCCCTTTCTGGTAAGTCTTTTTCCATCACAAAGCCACGAGACACTAGAGGTTTAATGAATATAATTCAGACTCATAAGTGAAAGGGAAATAAAATAGCGCCAATGCTCTGTGGGAATCCAATCATCATCATAATCCATCCCCGAGATTGTGGGAAGTCGTCAAGACTGCAGCGGGGAATACTGCCGAGACCTATCCAATGATTCCTTCGAAGAAAATTCAATTTCGAAACACGTGGCCGATAGGCCTCATAAGCTCCAACATAACTCGCCTCCTGACATGCACTGCGATTCGTTACCTCCAGCCCTACGGCGGCGCCGAATTGCCCGTCATGTAGGCGGAGAAGGCTCTCTGCATTGCGACCAAGTTAGCGAATGGCCCATGCCGAAACAGGATAGATTTGATGTGAGAGTAAAGGTGAAACTTACCGGATTCCTTGTCTGCAGGAACACCGTACCCGGGCCCGTGAACTTACAGACGAGACCCTCCCCACTCGCAAAACCACCAATAATGCCACCGCTCGCGACCCGCTCCATAACATACTTGACGTTCCAGGCGACCAGGTGTCCGTTGTCGACAATGTACTTCTCGCCGTCGGCGAGGTCCTTGCGGATGATGGCGCCGAAGCTGGTGATCCAGAGGAGGCCGATACCGCTGATCTTGTGGACCCAGAGGCCCTCGCCGCTGAACATGGCCTTGCCGAGGCCCTGGCGCTTGTAGTCGCGGGAGACGCCCTGGGTGTTGGCGACGTAGGCGTCCTTGCCGACGCTCCAGGACTCGTCGCCCGTCAGGCGGATGGTGGTGATGTCGCCGAGCTGGTTGGGGGCGAGCAGCAGCTCGCCGGGGCCGATGAAGGTCGAGTGCCCGAACTCGCCCCCGCCCGCCACCAGCTTCTTCATGCTGAACTTGTACTCCCCCTTCAGCGTGATCGTCGGGCTCATCGCGATCAGCACCCCCGGCTTCGCCTGGATCGGGCACCCGATCGCCAGCTGGATCGTCACGATCGAGTTGCAGTCCCGGTGGCTGATCCGGTACGACCCGCCGTTGAAGGTCCCCACGTCGTCTACCGTCGCGGAAGCGCCTTGAAACTGCGCCGGCCCGGCCGCTGATGTGTTCCGTGAGTGGGCCGGGCCTGTCTGGGTCGGGCCCGTCCCCAGGATGCTCTGCGCCTTCTCTTTAGGAAAGCCTTCTGGAGCATTGGGCACCACGTCCGAGTAGGCCGGGGCGGTCCCGGATGAAGGGGTACCAGCGCCATCAGTTCGGTAGGGTAGAGACGTACGTTGTGCCGGCTGTGGGGGCTGGTATATAGGGGTCCCGGTCTTAGGCGGTGGAGATGCATTCTGTTGCGGGGGCGCGGGATAACCCTGTTGAGGAGGCGCTGGATAGGCCTGCTGTGGAGGGCTAGGATAGCTCTGAGCCTGAGGAGGTGCGAAGCTCGGCGTTCCTGGCGGCGGTGGGTAGAATTTGGTCTGGTTCGCGGGAGGAGAGGTCGGCGGTGGTGGATAGCTTTTCTGTGGGCCTGCGTTTTCCATCAATTGATGCTCATTCGCTTGTATATGGCTAGCTCAACGAAGGAGCTACTGTTATATGGAAGTATTTACCTGTTGGGCCAGCTGAGCCGGGTGGTGCTACGCAATGTCAGCTCGAAGACCTCAAGTATAATTGCACAGGCAAATACGCACGTGGATAGTATTGACCAGACATCGTCAACTTGGTGCTGTTTGTACTTCTACAGCAAATAATAACTGATCAAGCTACCGAAAGGCAAGTCCTATAGAGCTGTGACATGCCATATTAGTATCGATATAAGGCTGAGAAGTGTAGTGATACGGTGGTGTTGTGTTGGAGTTGGTCGAAGGATCCTGTTAAGAAGCATAGCCCCTGGACAGCCCCGCACTTACATCGTACTTGTACAAGACGCACTGATATCTGAACGAATCTCCTCTACAGATACTCAAATCGCGAAAGGAGGAGATAACAGAGTGAATGAGAAGTTTGACGGTCTTAAGTTCTCATGGAGAAGTCGGCGGTGCGTCGAGGTAACCTTGCGATGCACGGGAGCGGATGGCCGCATTCTGGGGTCGTCATCTTGCCCTATGTCTGCAGGAGAGACGTCCTGCGGATAGGCAGATGGGTTGGCGGTGCTAAATTCAGCTTCTTGGGGTCGATGAGGTTGTCCAATCACGAATGAAGAAGTCGAGCGATACCAGGTACGGAGTAATGCTACCCCAATTGAATTCACGAGAAAGCCTTGGTACCTGTGCAGGCGCTAAGCTGAGGTGCCGGGCGCTAATAAGAGGGCGCTTAACCACTATTTAGCGTAGCTTGGAGGCATTGGTAAATATGATTGGCTTAAGGAGTTGACATCGCACCGTTGCAGTGGAATCTGACGTTTATTATGTAAGTACATAGAAACATTGATAGTCCATCCGTAACAAGCCGGCTTCGTACGTAACAACCCAAAAGCTCGTTCGTTACTTTCTACGTAAACCACCTAGGTTAGACTTGATAAATTCTTGCCCGATTGCAGAAATGTTTGTCAACTTGTTACACTATCAGAATAGACACAGATTTACGAGCTGTGCCTGTTGGGGATCCCTTCAATTGAGTGCTTCGATTCGTTTTTATGTTTTCGATCTCCCATGTAACTGTGGGTTGAAATCAATGTCATAAACATGACTTGACATAGACTGCTTATTTACAACTATTCGACAGCGTCTTCCTAAAGACGTCCCAACGCTCGACATCCATGAGTCTCATCTAAGCTCATACAGCACGCACTTCCGTATACTGTCCTCTTGCTCGCATACGCCGGTAGTCTTCCTGTACTACTGGCTCATATTTCGCCGGGTTCTTCCCAGTCGCACAAACGGATAAGCACTCAATGATAGCCTTCGGGTTTGGTGAAACGAAATACGGAATTGAATATCGCGGCCATGCCATTTTCTTTCCGTCTAAATCCAGCTTGGCCTGGACGGGCGGAAGTGTGACGCGGTGAAGCGTCGACTTCAGAAGGTCTTCAAGCTGTCAGTCAGCATCTTCGAGCAGTAAGCAAAGCAGAATGTTAGGCATACCGTTACTCCACCTCATCAATAGATCTCCTACGTTCACAACCAACGCATTCTTCATCGGCGTGGCATCGATAAAGCTCCCTGGCTTATTTGGATCCTCGACCTGCAGCCCTCCGCATCTATCCTGGAACAACATGGTTATTGTACCCCAGTCCGAGTGCGCTGGCATGCGCGCAATGGTGCTACTGGAAAGCTTCCCAACTTCGACCGGCGGGTAGTGCAATAGCCGTAGCTGGTTGTTTTCACCGCTATGGAAGCGTAGGAAGAAATCTTCGTCGTCTAGGCCGATGCCGATTGCCAAAGCACGCAGCAATTCCTTTGCTGCTTCGAAACATTTCCAATAGAACTCGGTCATGAAACTGCGGAAGCCGGGGAGAACTTCTTCAGGCAACCAGACATTGGGTTGGAGTTCGAAATTCTCACTTCCGATTTCGTAGCTCTCCTATTTGAGGTTGAGCATCCTTCGAGGGTAAAGTTCAGGCCTCAAAGCAACGAACCTTGACATCCGAGACCTTTCGGTTCTCGGCCTCCCTCTTATCGTCGCCGTCTTTGATAATATCCTGAGACACTTTCTCTAGGCCAGGCCATGAGTAGCCACGGTGTATATAAGGGCCTTCACAAATTGAGTCATTATGTTTTGTAGCTGACGGCAGATACGAGCCAGAACCGACCTGGAGGGTGAGGAGCTAACATTTTCCTCTCTTCGGGAAGATCAAACAGCTTCTTGGACCATCCAAAAGCTTCCTCAAGTAATTCATTGGATACCCTGTGATTGATGATATACGCGAAACCCACCCGTCGACACGCATTAGTCAATTCCGAAGCAATATGCTTCTTATCCTTGGTCGATTCCTTCGGCCATGCGCTGAAGTCTATCACGGGAATCGTACCCTTATCCGTAGCCATGGTGAGGTTATATTCGATGAGTATTCCAAGGACTTTGTCTTGGGCCGAGACAAAACCTGAAAGATAGAAGCTAGATAGCTTGCCAGCATGCTCCGTTAGGATTACACGAAGACGAAGATCCACGTCTATTGAGGATGAGATACCACTAATAGTCGCAATCCTGATGATAACACAGGTGGCGTACTATCAGCTGCTGGGTCGCTGTGATCGGTTGATGCCGGCGTCGTATTGTGTTGCCGGTGCGGGGATTTGGCTAATGGTATGACAGATTACTAACTTCTATCTCCAACGTCAATCCTGATCTGAGCCTAATAGAGGATCTGAATTAATTTTTTGTTTGTAGAATAAGCACTACTTAATTCACAACTACATTATTAAGGTTCTGTGACAACTCGCCAATCGCATGGTTGAGATGGAAGAAGTCATCTTTCGCATCCCTTAAGTCTCCAACAGATTGTTAAATATATCTCGAATGCAGGAGTATTAGATATCGGAATCCCCGCCGAATGGACGAATTCTCGGGTACGAAGTATCCTTAACATGTTTGTACCCGATAGTCAAAGCCCCTCAAAATGCAGGCAACTTTTGGCACTTACGATAATAACATCTACGATACGCTAACCTGAACCGCCTTTTCCGTATGCTAAACGATTCGAATATATACGGGCACCATTACATCATCACGCCAGCTCTACCTCGATAAGACTCTCGACGGACTGGGCAGGTCTCCAGATCTTGACGAGGCGCAGGCCGGCTTCGGAAACGAGGCTGCGCCACTGGGACTCGGTGCGCTCGGCGGCGGCCAGACAGGCCATCATGGTGATGTCGGACACGGTGACGCGGGACAGGGGCTTGACGTCGGTGACGAGGCTCTCGTGGATGAGCAGCTTGGAGTAGCCCTTCTCCATGGCCCCGGCGACGTTGCCGAGGATCTGCTTGGCCACCGGGTCCGGCCAGTCGTGCAGGACGTTGTGCATGAAGTAGACGCGCGCGCCGCGCACCGGCTCCGGCTCGAAGAAGTCGTGCGGCTGCACCGCGATCGCCGCCTCCTCCGGCCCCGTCGACACGTCCTTGAGGATGCCCGGCAGGTCGTGCAGCACCAGGCTGCCCGCCGGCGCGTCCGGGTGCACCGCCAGGAACTTCCGCAGGTCGTGCCCCTTGCCCCCGCCGATGTCCACCACGAGCGCGCGCCCGGGCTGCGCCCCCGCGATCACTTTCTCCGTCGGGTACATCTCCACCCATGGCGTCAGGTTGTACTTCGAGTGGCACTCCATCGCGTCGTTGAAATCGTTCGTCAGCAACGGTTCCGTGCCGCAGTACTGGAACATACTCGCGCCTGGGCCCCTCCAGTACTGGAAGTTGCAGTCGTTGACATTCGTCGGATTCTTGAAGCCGGTCTTCTGCACTATAGCATCAGGCGTTAGTATCGCCTCTTTCCGGGCATTCCGGGGTGGTTTATTGGAGGTCTAAGGCCACTCTCGGGAGCTCTTAATCCCCTTCTTGAAACAAGGCCAACGGAAGAATATGTGACTGCAGGTGCTACTCACAATAATACGGCAGAGTCCGGAACATGGGGCTGTTGAGTTCATGGTAGAATCCGCAGTACATGCCCGGGAATGAGGGGTCCCGGGCCAACGTCTCAGCCCATGGCGTTCGAGCATACGTGTCTTCGGCCGTTTCAACTACGAGATTCTGTCCTTCGATGCATCTCATCATGCGTCCTATCAAGTTTATCAGCTATGCCTCGAACACGGAGCCGCACAGCGCATTAGATTGTGCGAAGGGACGACGGGGAGGTGATCAACATACGGAGAAGTACGGCATCGGCGCCGGTGAGTTCGGCAAACTCATCGCAAGTTGTAGGCTTGCCGCCGATTTCCTCCCACTTCTTGAAAACACCGGCATCAATGAGCGTCTTGATGGCCGCGTTGGTGGCCGGGTTAACCCAGACGTGATCCCAAGCGATATCCCACGGAGACTGGACTTTTCGCAGCGTCTCGAAGAGCAGGTCCCTCGCCCGGACCCGCTCGGCCTCGTCCGCAAAGGAACTCGCGTCGATCTGCCGAAGATTTGCTAATAGTTGATCCGCTGACGCCATGTTGGAGGTAAGGAACGGGCATTAGCAACAGGCATACATACAGTAGTAGATTAAATTGATACAACGCCCAGAACTCGGAATATTAATATGAGTGTGGGTAGGTTTTCTGTGACGTAGGTATTAGTGATTATGTCCCGCTAGACCTACATATGTAATCATGCTGTGATACATGACATGAAAGGCCCGTCACGGAGGGTGGGAGGAAACCCAGGCAGCCAGGGGCCCCCATTATTTGGAAAATAGGGGTTTCTGTGTAGAGAAACTCTATGTATGTACAGATCATGTACGAGGGGCTTGATACCATATTACGCCCTACATAATCTATACTACGTAGGTATGGTGTCTACTTCATTGAAGCCCCGCCACCTAGTGATGCAACTATCTAGGCGCTAATATAGCATAACCAAACCTACACTAGTACCCAAGCCCTCGGTCTACTCGAATGGAATCGATACAATAGGTACTTGTTGACGGGACTTATTGACGGGACTTATTGACAGCGTGGTTGGTTACCTAGCTTATCAATGAAGGGATCATCCTCACCGGACCCTAACAGAAGATTGCTTGATAGCAACATAAGTATAAGATATAGCTTTGACTTAATAAGTCTAGAGTATACTTATGTAATACGAGATGTCGACAACGGTTCACTTCAATGAGCTGAGGCACTTAATTGGTCCCAAATTGATGGAGTCTCTTGTGATTGGATACGTAGTATTGTATGTTCGTTGCCATCTCCGTCAATGTTGCCCCTATTCTTCAACGTCTTCCCCCTGGAGAGTGCCGGCCAGCCGGCTAACGGAGCGCTTGCTCTAAACTAGATGGTGATCCTGCAGGCAGGTCTAAATAAGGTAATAGGTTATGACCTACCCAAGCCAAGGTTCATAAGTTCATAAATTATGAATAGTTAGTGCTGCTTCTTGTGAAATACACGCCGAATTCCGCCAGACAATAGCTAGATTAGTATCCACCCTATCAAACCATCTTCAGCTTAGGCTGAGTAGATCACCTTACGTACATAGTATAGTACTCCGTAAGAATTATTGCTCCAAGTTATTGTCGGGCTCGCGACAAGATATTGGGCTGGTCTGTCGACTGATTTGCGACATACATAGGAGACTTTTTCGCGCCTACATAATTCTGTGATTTACATATATACAGTAGTACTCGTAGATGCTTTGTTGACACAGTAGGACATGGAGCTGCGAGCACTGTCAACCGGACCTTCATCCACTTTTAGGGATGTTGCCTGTAAATAACGAACAGGAGTCGTATGACTTTGTTGAGATCACCCGTTTGGGTAGAATATATATTCTGATGTTGATTCAATCGTCCCATGTTATTTTACAATCACACAGGAACCCCCCATTGCTTGGGAAATCCTTGAAACGTATTAGCGAAAGCCATCATAGAGACGGGGTCGATCTACCACGGTTCTCATGATAGTCATAGTTCTCCGAAGACACCAGTATATCCACCTTCTTGTGGATGTTGTTTGAGGGGGCCACAAGTGGGATATCATCTGTGCTAGATCGTCCACCAGTCGAGTGACCCTGTTCCTCCAATTTATGGCCGCCTTTGAAGTCAAAGTCGGGTTTGGTAGAGCTAAGGTGTGAAGCCGCATGGCTACGATCCAGTGTGTTGCGCGTCCCCGTGAAGCTACTGCCATATTTGTCGGTAAACTTGCCTCGGACCGCGCGGTATGCCGGTCCTAAGGTTGGGAGAGATGTGCAGATGAGAAGAATAAAGCCTTCTGCTACACCCAAGATGTCAAGATACGGGACGGGATCTAAGGATACACATTAGTGTTGGGGTGGTTCCACTCCACGTGTATTGTATCAACTCACAAGTTGGATCAGTCTTCAGAATAGTGAAAATCTGCTCAAAAATTACTAGCTTGTAGATTGAGACGGCGCAAGCCATCACACCTAAGCCCATGGCGATCGAAACTGTGACTCGAGACTTCAAGGGCATATTCAATCGCATGATAAAGGGAACCGGGTATAGTGCAAAAAATATGTCGAGGAAAGCCGAGTAGGCAGACGACAAATATCCCAAATTAGCTAGAACGCTGACATCTGCGCAATGTCCCTTAACATTAACCCTACTACATGTCAGTCTCCAGCTTCAAGACTCCAAGTTTTGATTCTTAGGGAGCCCGTATCCCTGAAAGTCAGGGGTAAATAAGAAGACACACTGCATACTGTAAAGGAGGTCAGCAACCACGATAGAGAACAACTTCGGGGATACCACGAGAACCAAAGGTTTGGGGTTCCAATACAGGGTATATTTATACGCACCCTATCCCAGCCGTATTCCACCGGGCTACATTGGTGCCACCACCACACGGAAGTGGCAAGAATACAAGCCTGTGAAGTCAAGGCGAGTCCCCAGAAGAGAATGGTTGTCTTAAGGCCGTAATTGAGAATTCGCTTCAGGGTCGCGATGTAGGCGAATTTGGGCATCGAAAAGGTCCAGATTAGAACGGAGCTAATAATGACATTCCATCTGAGCGCTTCAGACAGGTCCTCCGGGGGAACATCGTAGACGTGTCGACCAAGCCCGTAGTGGGAGCCGATCGTGATGAGGATACAGGTAACGAGGAATACGGCAAGACAAAGGACAGTGATACAATCATCGAGACCTATACCACCGCTCTTGCCTGTACGAAAATAGTAGCCGCGACAGAACAGACGAAGGCCAATGATAACTATATGAATAGCTTAGTTGGTCTCGAAACGTCGAAAGGCGTTCCCGCACATACCTGCGGTGATAGCGAACATGGCCCAGCATGATTTGTCGGCAAGGACACCGTAGTCGTCTTCCTCCCAGAGCGCCATTTTGAAGTAACCATGTGTATCCAGAGTTCAAATTCACAGAATTGGCCCTGTATGTAGTAGGCGTAACACGCGAGAGAATGACCGTAGAGCTCGACACGGGTTAGAGATATATATGATCAACTTCTACTAACTCCTGACTCGTGGTAGGATGTGCAAGGCTGAAATCTCTTTGCGATTTAACAGGATCTACGACTTATAAACTCGACTTCCTTGCCTAGACCAGGAACCACTACTAGTATCTTTTTAGTGTTGGGGAGTAGTACTTATTGGTTGGGTGGATATACACACATTTGTCTACCCAGTTCAGAATAACTTGACACACATGTGTAAGTCATTTTACCCATCGTAAAAGATTCCTATCCCGCTTTTTACGTATGCATATTAATCTCTTAAGTAATGAGGAAAGCCGGCGCTGAATAGTATTTTTAGGGCTATTTAACAATATCTCAACAGGTGCAATCTTCTTCTTTAGTATATCCAATTTATCCTTGATGAACGGTAACTGAACATAGATACGACACTATGGACATGGCAAGCCTCGCACCTGAAAAAGGAACCCTGATTCCCATCTGCCTTCCACATGCAACGACCGTCGGCCTGTGAGGGGTCTGGAGGTTACCGACACTATCTAGAAGGTCACTGCGGCGATGCATATAGCAAGATCCATATACGACTGGGACTAGGACCCAACTGGCCGGAATAAATCCCCGGATTCTTATCTTTCCACCCAACACACCATATCAAGTCACGTCTTTGGACTATGTAGAGCTGTCTGATTATCCCTGTTACCAATGCTTGATGTGCATAGGTCACTCGGAGACTGCAATACATAGGTACGCATATTGTTCGACACCAAGTCACACGAAGGAACTAGGCCCTTGGCCAACAAGAACTAAAAAACTCCTAATGACAAGTTATGGGCTACGCACAGACGGTTGTAGTGAGGAGTCGTGGCGTAAAGAAGCAGAGATACATACAAACCAGCCATGAAGTTTTGGAATGAACCTCTCTAAGCAATATTCACATACTATAACGTTGTTGTCAGGTTGTCCAATTTAATTTGAAGCCGACGCCAACGTCATCTACTGTGGAAATAAGAGACATGGACGGACAGACCGACGAAATCGAGATCTGAAAATGTTGAAAGATCAGACTTAAGGTACTTATTAAAGCGTCTTAGTGATAGGACCGCTAATCAGTGAGATTCGATTTTCCCGCGATTGGTGTTCTATCCCAATAACCGTATAGGTTGTAACAATGCTCTTACATGGTTATACAAGAATTTTCTAGCTCAATACTCTAGCTACTTATCGTTTGTGAATAAGGTTACCCAAGTGACTAAAGCGCGTTCCATCTCCTCGGGTATACCAAGCCATAACAAGAGGACCTTTATTTTCCCGCGCCTAACGCTTATGCGCCGAACACTATGTAGACACTAGGCATTAGGCGGCTGCATGGAAAGGGGGGGATTGTTTAGTGGTTCTTCAACAGCCCATCCCCTTCTCCTGCCCACCAGCCCCGGCTAAACTTAAAGGAGGATCGAGTCGCCGAGGAAAAGCATTTGCGCCATTGTAACCTTCAATCAGAAGATGGTCGTGCACAGAAGTTACGTGGTCTCTGCAAAGTATCATGCTAAACATGGCTTTACATACATATGCTCCAGATATGAAATCAAGATATACGAGCTGAAGTGGGTTCCTCCATAAAGGTCTGGGAAGTCAAGGCGCCGGAATGTAACGTCTACGTAGTAATTGTACAGTAGATCGAGCACGCGATAGAGTTACATATGGGTACCGAATCCACAAAAGGAGCGGGGGAAACATCAATTGAAGCAATGGCCGTCGATAGTGACTGTCCGAGATAATTCCAAATACGTAGGAAAATGCCTGGACCTGTTTCTCGATACGCCTCATAGTTCATGGTTATGACCTCATGGCATGGAATTATCATGTGTATAAGCTCTATTCGGAAGAGGATGGCTCACTAGAACTTCGGGATATTTTCCTAACGAGTTAGAATAGACGATAAGTCACGATGGTCGTTATGACACTTGCATGACCTCTCCTTATCTGTACACTTGAACTTGAGGGTATAGATGTCGGTTTCAGGGGAGGCTAGAGTAGCAGAGCATCTGATATCGACGATGAAACAAGAGCGTAACCTCTTCTAGGTGAGTGAAAACCCAGGAACCCTCTATATGCACGTAATGTGACCCTGCCAGCCTGCTATTCGGATAAGGTCTAACCTAATTGATATTGATAGGTCTGTTTCACCATCGAGCTCTACTGTATACTGTATAGTCACTAGTCATTATCTAGATCACCAATGGTATTCATATTATGCTGTACAAAATAATACTAATGCCCAAGAAAACCTGATATGATATATATTTAGAATTTACAATGATCTTTCCAAGTGGCTAATTCTCGCTCAGGTAACCTGTGAGGCCCCTGGAAGTGGTGTCTTGCGAAAAGATATTATCCTTGTCAAGCACCGCGCTACAGTACATCCATCCAAGGCTTCAGGGCCCCTCACATAGTGCACGGATTCTTGGTATAGAGAATACTAGGTTTGAAATAGTTTAGGGTTATGGGGTTGAATTGTAATCCGTACCTAGTATTATGTACCATTACCCACGAGACCTACGTAGGGGTTAGCTTCTGCACACATGAAGCTTCGTCGTACACTAGATGAATACAGGCCTATACAATGTTCTTCTATACACACAGCTTGACAAATTATGTTTATATACAGCCTCGTATACAGCCGCTCGCTGTAGTTCCTCATGAGTGAAATATTGAGCTTTACAATAACCTTCTTCGTGCATGCAACGTTCTTGGGAACCTATTTGAAATGTATAATTAAGACTGCAGTATCATGGTTCTATCGAATTCCAAGCATACTTAGTAATCTTTACCACGAAGGTAATCTTCGGGATCGAGATTTGGGGAGAATATGATCAGGGAAGTTTCCCATTAGGAGCATTAAACGAATTGCAGAATGCCTGCTTCTTCTTATGGGATACGCCCACATTCGAACTATTAATTTTTCGAGGTTCCATCGATCTATTCAGATATCTACGTATGGTTACCCGTAATGTTTAAGGTTGTAACCAATTCAACTAGGACCTCATAATGAGTTGAGATAGGGCTGGCACGTACCATTGAATGCTACGTGCCCATGTGCACGGTATATATAGTACTCTTTTATATTATATCAATCGGACTAATATTTCACATTATATGTACAGGGATAACGATAGGAAATGCTCGGCTTATCGTAGCCCTTTAGAGGATCTGGAGAGAGAGGGGTTGGGTTTGCTAACAATCATTTAACTAACTATGAAGATAACTAAGATATATTGCTATGTGAATAATACACATATTGATAGAACGCTGTAACAGCCGAGTATTTTATTATATTATACGAAATCAGTAATGTACTCAATCCTAGAGCCTTTATAATTTATTTGACACACTTAGGCTACTGACGCGCAACACACCCCGTCGACCTGAACTTTATAAGTAAATATATAGTTGACGTCATACCTGGTACCCTCTTCCATATCCTCGTAGTGCTGGCATTGTCGCTTTTCATCCAGTCTTGGCGAAGGCATACGACCAACTTAATCTTCTAACACCTTCTATCTATGATATATAGTTTGTACCTATCAGCTTCATCTGCCCATAAATGATTTAAGAAAAAAAATGTTAACAAAGGACGATCCCATCCTAATCATTGGTGCGGGAGCGTGGGGCTGTAGCATCGCACTCGAACTGACCAGGAATGGCTACAGCCGTGTGACTGTCCTAGAGGGTGAGATCGTGCCTAGTAGCATCGCGGCGAGCAACGATCTCAATAAGATTATGGAAGAAGGTATGCTATACCTGTCCCTTTTCGTACTTTCCCGCGGGTATGTAAATAAGGAGGTGGAGCGAACGAAATGAATACTCAACTTCTGAAAATACTAGGCCCCCAGTTAGAAGATGATACAGACACGGCGTATGCATGGAACCGTCTACATACTATTTGCACGCAGGCTTGGCTCCAGGATACTGTCTACAAACAATTCTACCACCGTACAGGCTATGTTATGGCTGCCTGTTCAGACCCTGCTTATGCGACTCTGTTAACGGATATCAAAGGACACGAGGATGAGTACCAGCCTTTAATAACTAGAAACGAGTTCCAGAACACGATGCCTAAAGGCGTTTTGACGGGCGGCTTTGAGGGCTGGAGAGGATTCTTCAAGAACAGTGGTGCGGGATGGGTGTTCGCAAAGGGGGCAGTTGTAGCCGCGAAGGAGGAGGCCGAGAAGCTGGGTGCTCGGTTCATCACGGGGAGAGGAGGGGAGGTTGTCGAGCTTTTGTTCTCAGAAAGTGAAATGCTCAGAGCTGTAAAAACAGCGGACGGGACGCTTCATAATGCCCATACCACCATCCTCGCGAATGGGGCTAACGCCGAGCTCTTGCTTGACTTTAAGAAACAGCTTCGGCCTACGGCCTGGACTCTCGCACATATTAAGATGTCACCTTCAGAAGCCGAGGTGTATAAGAATCTCCCTGTGTTATTTAACATAGAAAAGGGCTTCTTTCTGGAACCATCGGCCGAGACTCGAGAACTCAAAATTTGCGATGAGCATCCAGGGTACATTAACCCTGTATATTCCGTGGACGGAGAAGGGAAGCGCACAATAACGGGTTCTAGGCCATTCTCAAAGCAGCAGATACCTCTTGAATCTGAAGCTCGGATCCGCTCCTTTCTCAACGAGACGATGCCCCAGCTCGCCGCTCGCCCCTTTAGCTTCGCACGCATATGTTGGGATGCCGATACTCCTGACCGAATGCCACTTGTTGATTGGTATCCTAGCTCGCCTTCCAAAAATAGCAACTTGCTTCTAGCTGTGGGCGGTAGTGGCCACTGCTTTAAGACAATGCCTGCGATGGGAACGGTAGTCCTGGAGTTCCTGGAGGGTCGGGTGGACGAGAGAACACGTCGTGCTTTCAGATGGAGGCCCGAAACTGCGGTAAATAGGAATTGGTTGGATGTCCAGGATAGATGGGGCGCGGAAGGAAAGGTGATGGATTTCAGAGATGCGAAGGGATGGACAAACATCGGCGAGTCTACGAGTTCCTCTTAAGCTTGAAGATGCACCTAAGGGCATCCTAGTAGTCCTCATACACTCCTATAAGTTTCTATGGTTCAAATCTCGAAGCATAGGAATTAAACAACAGAACACAATGTGCTTGTAGCCCATGATGGTTAATCATTGTTGGAATGTATAGTGGCTAGTACAGAGGACCCATATCTGTAGCTGTAGTAGAACTCCAATGATGATATTGCATGCAGGTAATAAAAACTGAAATAACATTTGTAGCCTGCGTTGACCTCGACTATGACTGACCGCTTGGGATAGATGATAGAACCGGTGGGGTTGACGACCTAACCGGTCCAGTTCAGCGTTGAGAAAGGAGTCAAGGAACACCTTGACCTGTTGGCAACGCTAGTAGTGGATCTCAGCCCTACAGCCCTATCTCAATATACTACGTATCCACAATCTTAATACGTGCAAGGGATAGAACATGGTCTCTGAAGCTATGGGCTGGCCGACCATAGTCTGACAGTATCCACTTAGACCGCAATGGTCTTAAATAGAAAACGTGGCGGCTGAGAAAATTGAGCGTACAGTCTACACCGTAATAGAAGATAGGAAGAACGTAGAAATCTATTATAAAGCGAAGTGGGCTCGGATTAGAGAAGGGTCTCAACTCCAATCTGCACATAACTGTCAACATGAACTTCGGTACACTGATCACACGGTATTAATAGCATATATCAAATAAGTCCCTAAGGGGTTCTTCCTCACCCATCCATTATGTAAGACCGCCTTAGAAGGAGAGCTCATGTACCCACACTAGAGTGCCATAGTCTATTTCTTTCCACGAAAAGATGACAAAAAAGAAGATGATAGACGACATATCAAAGACGAAGAAAGGAGAATAGGCTCTCTCAAGAATAATAGGATTCTCATTTCTTTGGCAGAAGGACGTCTTCCGGACGAACGACCAAATTACGACTAATTCGCTCACCTGGTTGCTGGAGATTTTGAGGTATCAGAGAAGTCGCCACGGCCCGTTTCGTTGACTCGGACCCGTGGCGCGATACCACAAGCCGGGAGACCACACGTCCTGAACCAGCGGGGGGCGTACCTTATGGGGAGCCCCAGAGATCAACGACACACAGAAGAGCTACGATGCCCGGGCCGCGATGTCGTCCCGGGCCTGGTTCCAGTCCTCCGGCGGCATTGCTACCTGGGACGACCCCACTGCACAGTAAATCCTAGGATCCTCTTCGACGTCGTCCGTGTCAACATCATCAATCTTGGCGTCACATCTCCAACAACGTGCCTCCAAGGATGCCGTAGGCATGATAGCATCCATGCTACACCAAAGCCTCTTTTCCGCCAACCCGTAGTCCCTCAAACTGGGTCAAAAGTGGACCCGCGTTGAAGATGACGATGCGGGGGTTGGGATTGTTGGTGACAGAGATCAACAGTACCTGTTGCTCTCGATCCGTCAAACCCACGCGCCGAGGACTGTTATGTTGGAGCCCAGTGTTGGTCAGGAGGGGTTGGGAGATGGGCCGGAGTCCTGTTCTGGCTTCGTAGTCCCGAGCCATAACTTTAGAGTTGACGTTTGCAACACTCTAGATCTCTAAAGGGGAAGGAGTGCTCATGATGTCGTGCTCCTGTTGGCTTGTCGGCGACCCTTTTGATGCGCAGTTTCCATCTCCGTATCCGGTGCTCATCTAAGGCTCGGACTGGAAAGAATGTAAGTGGGGAGGACATGCATTCGGCATTCGTGTGCCGCACTTTGCTGCGCCATGTAACCCCCATCCACACTAAGTGTTGGGCCTGTAGTAACATGCCCATGGTATAGCTGTTGGCTCGCTGGCTGGTACCAACTTGTTCTGTTTTTAACCTCGCGAGAATTCTCCAAAAAGGCGTAACGGCAATAGTCAATACCTGTGGGGGTTTGTTGGAGGTTGAGTCAGTCGGCCTGCATGGCATGCGTCGGCTCACGCGGCAGTCCCAAACGAATGGTGTCAGGGTCCGCCCAACACCATCACCGAAGAGTTGGAACACGATCAGAGTACAGTATAAATTTCTTAGATCCTTTCGGAGTTTGGGTCGGGGCGGGTGGTTAGCCATGGTCTGCATCATGCAAGGTTTATCACTCTGTTGGTACCACGATGTGAAATTCGTGAGAACAGGGCTTTCAGTAACTCCTCTAGCTTGGGCGGATCGGAGTATTTTTGAAGCGGAATCATAGGCGTTTCGCAGCGTCTTCTTGCGTCAACAAGATTTACTTGGTCTCTAATATCATCCATCACACCACATTCCAACACAGCCAACGAACATTCCGTTCACGACCAGTACAAATCACAGCTTACATAAAGGAGCTACATCATCTGGCTCATGCTAGTTCTCTCTGCTAGATTTAAGACACGGTAAATTCAGATCATTGGTGCCCAGGCACGAACCAATTTGCTACTCGATAACCTGCACTTGGCATCCCAACGACCAGCAAGAGCTTTTGGCATATCAGCTCAGTATCATGAGCTCCCAGGAGACAAACAGGGTCAGGCTGTTGATGATGGAGCGTGCGAAGGCCACAGGTCAACCTATTCCGCCGCGACCTGGAATCCCTCCACAGAGGATCCCGGGAAAAGTCCTCCTGAATACTGGCCCACGCCAAGTGATACAGCATGGTGACAAAGTGACCAAATTTATCTTCCCGGGAACCAGTTGCTCCGAAGTGGCGGCTATGCGTTTTGTACGTGAACATACGTCGATTCCAATACCCCTTGTGCACGACGCGACCGACGAATCCATCACAATGGAGTTCGTTGAGGGCGTCACACTCCAAGAGGCGTGGGGAAAGCTGTCGGAAGCGGAGCGTTCTAGTATCAGTGCCCAGCTCCGGGGTTATATCGAGCAAATGCGGGATATCGACACCGGCCGCGCTCGTATCGGTGCCGTAGACGGGGGCCCCGCCATCGATGCACACATGCTAGGCCGACATCAAGGTGGTCCTTTTACCTGCGAGGCAGAATGGAACGACTTTTTACTCGAGGGCTTACACGAAGATACTCCACGTGCCATACGCAGAATGTGCCAAAGCCAACTTCGGACTGACCATAAGTTAGTCTTTACTCACGGCGACCTGCACGCAACCAATATCCTCGTCAGCGATGGCCGCATTGTTGCTTTATTGGACTGGGAGTTTGCCGGATTTTACCCTGAATACGTTGAATTGACGACATCGCTACGGGGTGCTAATTGGAAAGTCGGTTACTATGATGCTCTGCTAGATATATTCCCATGTCGATACGACGCTGAATACGTCATTGATGATCTCATGGATGATTTCTCGAAACATTCATAGAACTTCAGTGTTGTAGAGTATCGTATACGCCCGTTTAAGAATATCCTGTACATGAGGAATTAAGTTAGGCAATTGGATCTCTTGTATGCGGTGTTCTTGATTTCCCACCTCATAATTCACAATTTTCGATGAATAGAAAGGACTTTACAGCTTCCTAGATCCCGAAATTACCTTCATTCTTCTGTGGGCTCCATATTAGGGGGAGAAATAAGTAAGTGTCACTTATACTTTTCGTAGCACCACCAAGACCTGTCCTTTATATTTTCATTTCCAATTCAGACTATAGTCAGTACACAAGGCTACAATAGTGAGTTAACACAACTTTTAGTAAACCATTGAACCGGTGAATATCATCTTATTGGGATGTATTGGTACCTAGGAGAAAAACCTCCAACGGTGACAACCTAGACCATCCTGCTCCCAAAGGACTATGTAGCACTCTAAAAACGAAATCTCCACACGAGCCAATCCGTTTCTTGACCCTGATCGAACGTACACCTGTTTTGAAATACACTGGAAAGCAAACAACCTCTATCTAAGTGCCTTTAATCCCCTAGGATGATGTCCATCATCTTTTCAACGGCTTCATCAGCTAAACCGCTACCGATGTAGCTAGCTGATACTAATCGGGTCATAGCATCACCAACTTAGACTTGATAGCTAAAGTCACTTGCTGTGTTATCAATAGGGGTATCCCTAATAACATTCTCAAGGCTATTCACGCTGGTGCCTGTGTGATCCATTGTCGCCACGTACACGGATCCTAGGAAGCGCCGACTTGCCTCAGGGTCGTAGTTTTCCCTAATTTGCAAACTCCACGGGCCACGCTTGTTCGTAGCATCAAGAAAAACCGTTCGGTAGGATTTATTATCCGGGGTATATTCTGCGATATGTAATCCTGCGTGTCTGTTCTTAGGTTTGTCCTGACTGTTGCCCGAGAAAATGGGGATGGAAAGAACTTGGTAGTACCCTGAGTCAACAGTCCCGGTCGAGTAATTCTTCGGGTCGGGGTCCTTGGAACCCTTGGGCGTTTTGGAGTCCTTGGAAGGCTTGGAAGAACTGCTTTTGGAGTGCTTGCTCGAGGACCCCATTATGGCTCGGTGTGATGTTTGTACTTATAAGGGTTGATAGGAGTCTGAGTTGTTTGACTGTTGTAATATTCTTGGCGTATGCAACAGAGAACTGATGAGTATCCCTTATAGAAAGGCTATCTCCTCTGGAATTTCGCTCTCTCTATATACTTATTGTCATGGGCTGTTACGACAGAAACTAGGGCATTGCAAAGTGATGTTGGCGAAAATATTCACCACTTTTTTTGTGCTCACATGGCTGTATGACTGCCAGCGGTTATAAGAATTACCCGCCAACTACACTAACAAGTAGCCAGATGACTGACAGAGCCTTGGGTTATAGAGACCAACAGCTGTATATAAGAAAGAACCACAGCAGGTTACAAGATTAAACCTGGCTCACCTGATATCGGTACCAAAAACCTTTCTTTGGTCGCCATGTTCATGTTCAATATGACTTACCACACGGCCAACACTTCGTTACAAAATTCTGGGTGAACCGACCTAGCGAAATATCGGCACTTTGGTTGACAGGACCTAACCTACCCCCTTGTCTCATAATGCCAGCCAACGCCAACAGCAACAATGCCTGCGGTGGTATGCGGGCCGACACCAAGGGTAGCATAGAAGTCAGAGACACAAAGTATGCCACCGCATATGATGCCCTCAACTCCATGATGGAGGCGATGCGTCTCAACTCACCGTCGGAAACAGCAATGAAGTCAGCTTGTAATCGGGTCAGACAACGGTTTCGGGGCTAAAAGCTGCTCAATCTGGACAACTATGGTGCCTTACATTTAAAGCCATGTGCCTAGGTACTTCGTCGGGAAGTAAAGTATCGCATTACGAGAGGTATATTGGGAGCAATCTTGCATTTCTAGAATAGTTATGTATTGATTGATACACGGATCGACTATATGCTTCGGCAGGGCCTGCTGATTGAGACGACCCGATGAAGACTAAGGGAAACCTTTGCTGGACCACACAAGTGGAGCGACTCGTGGGGTGGCAGCTTTATGATACAAGAGACAATTTTTTGACCAGCGTCATGAGGCGGCCTAGTACTTCACGGTAATCGGAGAGGTATAACCTCACAAGGGGCAGCAAGAGATTGTGGATGCTTGGCATCGTCAGACAATGAATGGAGGTACAGATTTACTGCGAGGAGATTGTAATACAATCAAGTATGTGATCCTTACCTCGGATACATTGGGCACATCTATTGCGAGTAGCCAGGTAAACGAGGAGGCTCATTCTAAGGTCCATGGAACGATGGAGAAACCACTAACGGCGGAAGACTTCAACGGATCAAGCTTCCTAAATAACATGTGACGGCGTCATTGGGTTAATATCTTCCCTTATCTCCTTTTTTTCCTTCGCGGCCTTTTTTTTTTCTTTCCCTCCTCCGTTACAGCTTATACGAGATGAGATGAGATGAGTAGTCGAATTCAGATATACTCTGGCTCTGGCACTTCACATTTTGAGAATTGCGTCGTTATTATTTATATTACTAGATAATTAGTGTTAAGCTACAATACCTTTCATATATATCATAACGCTAGTCACTTAAAGTTATATAAAATTAGGTTCGTTTCCGTTTACTACATGTAACAAGGCCTCTTACAAGACGTCGTATCTTAGCCCCCTTTATGAGGGCTATTTGGCATTTCCATATGCTTCTTGAGAATATAATGGTCGTTTTTTCAAAACCCCAAGACAGCCATGGTTACTTCAACCCCAGGGAACACTACTTCAAGCTCTATTTCGTATACATAGATTAAAATGCTCTGGGTGTCGCTATGTTAGAGGCCTAATGGTTCGAGCGGAGTTATATCGAAATGCTATCGCTACATACGAAGACGAGATACGACAAGGTCGAGGCAAGGCGAAGAGAGAGAGGTTTAAGGGGAATCAGGAATGTACAGGCAACGGTAGCGGCTAGCGGAAGATAACATATATATAGCGGTTTATTATCCATTGGTGGCTACAGAAAAACATCATCTCCATATACATTTTATATCTTTAGGGTCGGCGGTCAGGGGGTCGGCAGTCGGCTTCAAAATCTTTCCTAACCCTGCTCAAACCCATATCTTAAAATAATAACTGATGCCGTTAGAAGGCTAGTTTATCAAAAAAGACTGGTCTAATTAAATGTATAGAGTCATAGAGTTATAACCGAGGAATCGTCTAGGTAAGCCGGATCGAATTTATCAAGTCCTAGTCAACACGGGTTGTAGCCAAAACTGGAACTCCACTTACCCTAGCTAGCTCGTACAAGCTTGGCGTTAATTAAGCCAATCACCGCGGTCCCGACAGTCTGGTAAAGTCTTTTTATTGGCTATAAGAGAAGTCTACAAGCATACATAATAAGCGATCATATGAGCTTAATCCTGGCATGAACATCCCGCTTCAATTTCACCACGGGCAGCAGAGGGTGCTTCTAATTCACATCCTCAACATCAGCCTTAGCTGTGAGCTTCCACTCCACGTATCTCTCCTGTCCTGTGTGGCCCGATGAAAGCAGGAGAGCGAAATCTTCTTTAGCCTTCGCCGTGGGTGGGCCACCTGCTATTGCCATCGGCCATGGGTCGATGATGGTGTGAGCGGCCTTCATCTCAATTCCAGCGCCAATGGCCACATCTGCGAAGCCACGCATTTCCTTGTACCTACAATATATAATATCAGCCATTAACGGTGCCTACACAGTGTGGGAGCGCAGTTGAAGACACACATATTGAAGTGCTGATCCATATCACGAACCAGGCTTAGTGCAGAGATCATCTTGATGGAATTGGCATGGTAAGGTTGCGCGGCCTGACGGCCCAGTTCTGGCATATACTGCACGACTTTCCTTATCTGCTGCCAGCGATCCTCCGTAAGCGGGAAACCAACCAAAGGGGGGAGACTATCGGCCACCATTCTCATCTCAGCGATCGCATTTAGAAAGAGCGTTATGAGTGTCGCATGTGGATTGACAGATGGGATTTGAAGGAGTGGGCTGAAGGTCTTGAGCGTTGTCTCGGTTCCAAGGTAGCCCATGTCACAGATGTTGCTCACCTTGTAGGATTAGCCTGTCTGCCAATGCATGTACACGAGACACTTACATCAATGCGATCGAAATGCTCTTCAGCAAGAGACTTAGGCAGAAGCCGTGCATCAACATGCAAAATCTTGAACGTAATCTGCGTAGACCGCAACCGACAATGAAAGTCCGCAAACAGATGCTTAAGAAAATGGTACAGCTTGCCGTAAACATCGTTACGCGCCGGCCCCGCGTCAAATTCCAGAAATGATCTTACGGACCACCCAGATGTAGGATCAGCGTTATCCAGCATGGGCCATTCAACAGCTGAATGGAATAATGTTCTGATGACGATGTATGTTAGCTTTATTTGATATACGACGATGGTAGCGAACGCACGGGTTTGGAACTGTGAAAACACCGCGAGGCTGGCCGAAAGGCAGCAGGATGCCGTCTTGACGGAACTTCGCCATGCCTAATCTGGCCGATGGGGACATGGTGCACATAGCCCTGTCGACGTAATCAACCCTCTCTGGAGCAGACATGACTCTCTGGCGCACGCGTTGAGCTGCATCTTTATCCAGACCTTGAGGGACGTCAAAATACGAGAGTAGGGAGAGCCAGTTGTCCCGAGTCAGAACCAGCCGAAGGGAACTCTTTCCAAACTTCCATGTCTTGCCCAAGAGGGCTGAACCGGGCTTCTGTGCAATCTTGTCGCATACAGATTCGACCATGGGCTTGACCTTGTTTAGAAGCACGCTGTGGCACGGCACTGTGACTAAAGCCGAGTACCAAACATGCAACACAAGCTCGGCAGCTGCGATGGCATCCTTCTCGACGAAGAATATCAAGAGGATTATCACATTACGCGCCACGACGTCGATTTCCTTGTCATTGACGACTATGTTGAGGGGGCCCCGGTAGCTCGGAGGGAGGCTCACAACCGATAGGATAGCGTTTCGTATATCTCCCGACGCTTGAACCGGTCAGTTCAATACCATACTAGGGGATAGACCAAGCACCTTACCTGCAAAGAGGATATTTATTGGGCCTTGGAAATCGACTCCTTCGTTGTGACCTAGGCAGATCGTGTCGATGGCTGGAATGTTTCCCCATAGATACTTGGGCGTTCCGAAGATGGCGTGTGGAGATTCATCGCTGCCGATAAAGGCTGGCTTCCTACGTTGAGTCACCCAAGAAGGTTCCCATGTCTTCTTCATGAGCGAGGACTTGCAGTCCTTGCGGTGAATCTGCCAGTGGGCTACTTGGCAATGCTTGCTGCAATACTGTGCTCGTGAGAGGCATTAGCTTCACCGAGATGTCTCTCGTCAACCTGATTGACCGTGATGTCTGAAAAAGAACTGACCGTAACCATAAGGCAGCCTTTGCAAGCCAGAGAGCCAGCCTTCTTGCAGGGCGTGTCGTCCTCCGCATCGTTGGCGCACGATGGCGTCGAGCTAACCGCAAGGTTCTGCATCCCAATATCGAGAGTATCCATTTCATGGAGCACTTACGAGTAGAAATGATAAACCGACAATACTTAGTAGGTGGCACTAGTCTGCTAAGGGCCAAAGCAAGTGCGAAAAGCTTCGTCAACCTGGCTTCATATGCCCATCGTTTCTGTTTGCTGCCAAGAAAAGAATTAGACCATTGACCGATACCATTACAAATTTTGGGCACTGTCTGCGAGTTTCCGGGCCTAGTTAATCATCTATTAGGTTAATGCAAAGGTGACATGATACTGTCGCGTTCTCTTCCCGCGTTGCTGGTTTGACCCCCAGTTCTAAGGCTGGCTTAGCAAACGCAGCACAGGATCGGAGAAGTAAGATACAGCACAGAGCCGCAGCTGAGACGAGTCTTACACGCCCGACTCTGACGTGTCCATTGGCGATGCTCGCAGGAACGATATCACCCCAACAAGTCTATAAGATAACGTGGACAAAACTCACGCCAAGTTCTCCCAAAACGGGGCAGAGTGTCGCCATAATGATGTCCTTCCCCGTCCGCTCCCGCTATCTCCGTTTGCTCGAATTCAGGATTCTTTGAATCAGATCTAAGATTTCCCATGACAAACGCGTCAGAACTTGTTCGTTGGTCCGCGTCACTGTAGGTCACAATGCCTTCTCCGGTTTATGGCATGGGAATTTCCTTCACGGCCTGTGAGTGGTAGATCCCACTGCCAAGTAGACCTGCTGTTGCTGGTCCAAAGAATGAACACCTTGGTACCATATCTACCGACGATGCCTTTGTCTCCTTAATGATGAATGAAACGGTCTTGCCCTGTTTGATTACTTGGGGGGTACCACGTGGCAATACTTTTATGGTTATTAGACTAGTTTCCAAAGCCATAGTTACTGCTGTGTAAATTAATTACAACCTTGCCTGCTTCGGGTGAGTTGTTATATGTATGATATCAAGTTTTCGTTGAAGTTTTCTGATTCTGTGCAGCCCATCGCCTCCGGATACCAAATATCCAGTACATGATACTTCTGCACGTTATAGATAGATACCTAGATATATGTAACACGAAAATGTGGCTGCATCAGAGTCTTGGCAAGACATGGCGAGGGCGCACCAACATTAGGGAAAAGCAAACGGAACACTTGAAAGCGAAAAGTCCTCGAAACCCGTCACCATACAACTTCTCCTCTCGTCTTGGCACGATTTAGTTGAGTTGGCTAACTTTTGCAGAATGTCGAGCACAATGCTCATGATGGCCTTCAGTGGCATCGCGGCGACATATGTTTTCTCGTGGGCGCTTTTGTGTTTCACCCAGGACAGTTCTGAGCCGCCTGTGGTTTCTAGCTCTATCCCTTTTGTCAGTCCCGTATTCGGCATGGTAAATGGAGCATGAACTTCTATGCGATCATGAGGTGAGTACTGTGTTTTGTCGTAGTTTTTCTGCTGGAGAGACCTAAACGAGACCCCGATAACACTGCTGCCAGGAAACGCCACCAAGAACTTCCCATGTATACTCTTAGGATCCTCGGTACACGCATTTATGTCGTCAACTCGCTAGATCTTATTCCTGTGGTGCAGCGTCAATGGCGTATGCTGATATTTGGGCCTATCCAAGTTAAGGTTGCACAGGCAGCCATGGGCGTCAACAAAGATTCAATCGCCATCCTGGAACGTGATATGGTCACTGAGTCCGGCTTCGTCAATGGTATGATTAAGGCCACCCATTCTACGATAAGCAAAGGCCCAGCGTTGGACGCGTTGAACGCCAAAGCGTTCGACGTCTTCGACCACACTCTAAAGGGGTTTGATGCCCCGAAAACTATCTTTATGTTCGAGTAGATCGATAAACAAATCATGCGTGCTACCACGGATGCGGTGTATGGGCCATCTAATCCTATGCGAGACGCCTCGAATCTCGAGGCTTGGCAGTAAGTATTAACCTACTCAGCGTGGGCTACGATCTATGTCACAAGACTGATGATCCTGGCCATTAGTAAATACCGCCCAGCCATCATGTTTCTCATGTTGGATATTCTACCGCAGAATATCTTCTTCAGGGCGGCACTTCAGAGCCGCGAGAATCTTGTCAAGAGCTTCGCCAAGTATTACCGAGACGGTAGCTACAAGCAAGGATCCGCTTACATCCAGCAGTTCACCAAACACTGTATTGATCAAAGAATGCCCGAAGCTGACATTCCGCGCCTACTACTCGGTACGGTTTTCAACAACGTCGCCAACACTTCTCCCTCGGCATTTTGGGTAATTTATCGCATTTTTAGCGACCCAGTTGTCCTGCAAGACTGCCGGAATGAAGTAAGACAAGCGATCCAGGACGACCCGGAAGGGGCCTCCACAATTGACCTCAGCTTCATTCTGAACTCGTGTCCGATTCTTCTTTCTACCTACCACGAGGTCTTTCGCTATCACGGCATGGCTAACTCGGTTCGCGTCGTCTCGGAAGATCACATGTTGGACAATAGATACCTGGTCAAGAAAGGCGGGCTCATCATGATGTCGGCTAGAGCCCAGCACAGTAACCCGGCAGTTTGGGGAGAGAATGTCGATCAATTTTACCACAAACGTTTCATGAAGCAGCGGGGTGGCGGCAATAAACGTCTCAGCGCTGTCGCCTTCCGCGGTTTTGGCGGAGGTACGACGCTATGCCCCGGACGTCACTTCGCCACAAGCGAGATCTTGCTCTTGGCCGCACTCCTTCTCCTCCGGTTTGATATCGAACCGGCTGGTGGATCACCTTGGGTGCTCCCGTCGACTGCCAAGTCCTCACAAGCCGAGGCCATGGAACAGCCTGACGACGACATCGATATTGTACTAGTACCTCGCGCCGAGGCAGGCGGCAAGACGTGGCGTATCGCGTTCTCGGGTAACCGAGATGCCGAGTTGCTGGTGAAGAATTGAGTTCATCGTATCTGTGCCCGGCCGGCGTGTATTTTCAAATGGTACCCGAATGGTCGTCTACGTAAGCAGCGTTAGTGAGGGTTCAAAGATACGTCTACGAGATCGAGGTGCTACTATGGGGGGTCTCATGGTATCGTTTGATATTGCTGTATGGGATTTTTCAATTGGGTCATTATCTGGGTACCTAGGTACACGTGAGAATAATGTGTATGATAACCAAGACGGTCTGATTTCCTCCTAGATTAGCTTGTGCAAGATATGGCGAATCGACTGTTGCAGGAGCGCAATATAGCAAAAAATGAGGTACCTAAGGTTATATTATAAGCTTACCTTTGGCTTAAGATAAAATAGCAGCAGCTTAGGGGCACTTATGGAAGCTCAAGTCTATTGAAAACAATGGTAATTGCTCAGGGCAACTTTCGGGTCATATATATGTCTGTTGCACGCTAGATGTGATGTTATGCACCAGCCACGAAGGCGAGTACTCGCGCGCAGTTGAGGCCTTCTTCCCTACCCTGTGTGTGTTTTGAATCGGAATACTGGAACTTTTGGTACAAGGTACTTGTAATGGTCATATATATCATAATAAGTGGACATATTTCCAGCCTTCTCCGGAACATAGGACGTATCCCTGGATGACTCAATGGTTAGAGAAAGCCACCACGAAAGAATCATAAGCCAGACCGGTAGGGCGGACCGTGACTAGATGGTATGATTCTTCAAAGCGGGCTTTTCGTAGGTTAGGGGTTCAATCCCCTGACTGAGCTTTTTTGATATTTTCTATTTTTTTCCCCTTAGGTCTACTATATCCTCCTTTCACCTTGATGTCACGACAATTCTCGGCCTCACCTCCCCTTCTTTTCCTCCAAAACAATGCCTTCGAGCTTGAGAAGCACATGGGTCCATAATTCTATATTGCTCGAGCCGTCCCGTCTGTAACATAGAGAATAATTTATAGGAGATCTAGTGTCATTGAGATTCCTAGAAAAGGAATCATCAATGACCTTAGGTTCCAAAGAAGACAAAGTATAAGTTGAAAACACTCACGAAATTCTCATTGATTGGCCTATTTTACCGTCTCCTCGATCTACGATGTGAAGACAGAGGAGACAATGTTATTTATCATCGCCGATTCGGTCTCACATATCCAAGGCGCTATGGAAGCGGTTGTTGAGGATGTGCTACAATTTCTCGACACCGTTGGGCAACCGGATGCTATTGCCAACATGTTCTTGGCACCCCTGAGCCTCTAGGGAATAAACACCATGGAACTTTTTGTCTCGGATACTGTTAAAGGCAGGGGGCATGACGTAAATGTGGTGATTCTAAACAGCAATAAGGCTATGTCAGTAAATATAGAAGACTTATAGTTGTCCCAGAGAACGTCATCACAGGTAGAAAATTCGGTTGATGACATTTTGCTATGGTTCGTGGCTAGTGCGGTTTGTGAATGGGGGGGTTAACTTATGAGAGAGGTGTATATGGACACGCCACCGGGCAGTTTTCATCAATCGTTGATGTAGCCATAGCAAGCAGAATATCATATTCCTATCTCAGATTGCATGATTCCGTTGAGGTAGCCATGATGTTGGTAACTCCAATTGCAAGAAACGTTACATCTATTTGCCGTAGCTAAACAACCGTGTGGCCTAGATATTCAGGTTTGTGACCGGTTAGGTGCATGATGTTTGTCGCCAGATGCTATGGTGTAGTGGCAACCTGCATAGTTGTGACGTTAACATGGACATATCCCACAAGACAACAGATATAAATAGAAGGCGATGGCGCAGTCAGAATGGACTCAGAGAATCTTCTCGATCTATCACAACTCTCGATCTATCACAACTTGCAAGAAATCCGCAACATACAAGTATTCACACTATCGTCAAACATCAAAGATGCCCGAAAGCAAGATGTCTAAGTCAGATGCATCACGCATCCAATCCTCCCAAGTTCGTGTTTTCCATGCTACTTAGAGCTCGTTCGACTCTCTAACCATGATATCTCTAGGCCAAAAGCGGCGGCGATATGACTTCGGGAGGCTTTGCAGCTCGGGCCCAGTCCGCTGGAGACCGAAACCAGAACGCCTCGGCCTCAGCTGGTCAGCAGAATGTTGGATCGGGTACAGGCGGCCAGTCCGGCAACAATGGAGGTCCCACCAGCAGTGGAGGAGCTAAGAAGTAAACTTGCAAGGAGCTGCGACTAGTGACAGGAAGTGGTGTCGAAAAGGTTATCGTCAGCACAGAATGTCTTTAGTATGACGGAAACAATGGAATGAATCCGAATGATACGCTCATTTAACCATACCTTGCCGAGCACAGTATTAGAAATGCACTTCCTAATTTCACATCACTGATAAGTATTACGGCATATGTCACTGGTATATATTTCAAGATGCGGAACACAACGTAGTCCTAATATTCACACCACCCATACCTCTTAGCAAGCTGCTATCTGACATCTGACATGATTCGAATTACTACAATAGAGATAAAATCCTGTCTTCCTTTGAATCGTGCGTGACTTATAGAACAGATCATATTATTAGTCTAAGCATTGTTTCACATCAATGTAGCATTGCGGCTAAAGATAACTCTGCCTGTTTGGCAGGTATTTCTCATATACATTTATTGTCAAGTGTGTCGCATTCACATTTGTCTAAGCAGCTTTAAAGCTCAATACTACTCCAAATGACCATGCTAATATTGCTTGGATGATCTATTACATGTCTTTAGGTAGTGCTTTTCTAGTGTTCGTGCACCTAGACGTGTATAATCCCGTCCCGATAAAAAATTCCCGACATCCCATAGGATCCCGTAAGACGTAATTTATATCCCGCAAGATCCTATAGAATTGTTTTTTTAATTTTTAATTCCTACGGGATCCCGCGGGAATTTTTTTTATTAAAACGGGATCCTATAAAATCCCGTTTATTTTTTTTTTATTTTATAATATCCCGTAGGATCTTAATCGGGATTTTTTTTAACTTTAATTAAAAATTTATATAATATATTTAAAATTATTTTTTTTAAATAAAAATAAAAATAATATTATAATTAATATAATATATTATATATAAATAATTAAATTTTTATTTTAATAATAATATTTATCACAGTTATGGGTAAAACTATGTTCGTGATCGTTATTTTATATAGTGCCGTAATCTTTTTAGGTAAAAGGTATTAATTAAAAGGTATAGTTTTTTTATATTAAAATTAGGAGATCCTTTTTTACCTAAATAATCTTTAGGTTAACCTTTTCCCGTTTTTTAGCGCTTCCGGCGTTAGGATCTATTTATTCGGTAATTTTTTAATGTTATCCGGAGACTTATTATTATAATATATCCTTTAGGTAGGCTGGCGGTCCGGTTTATTTATTCGGTAATATATATAATTATAGATTAGTTTATTTAATTTTTTAAATAAATAAAATAAAAAAGATAAATAAATATAATAATCGCTTCGATTTATTAATCAATAATAACTATAATTCTATATTAATACTTAAATATAAATTTCTTTTTTTAAATTTTTATATATATAAAATTAATTACTTATTTATATATCGCTTTTTTTAATCCTAATCCTATTATAATATAGTATATTTACTTAAATAATATATAGAATTAGTCTTTTTTTATTATATATATATACCTAATACTATAATTATTAATTTTAATAACTTTTAATTTACTATATACTATTTTTCCGAATACATTTTAATAATATATTAAATTATATCCGTAATTTTTCCTATATCGCGATATATTTTAATAATAAGATTATAGTTATTAATTTTACCCTTAAATCTTTTAACTATAATTGCTAATATTAAGGTCGGATACTATAATATATTTAAATAATAAGATTAAAAGTAATATAGTTAAAATTATAAATATTACCGCTTAATGCTTATTATATCCCGATTAAATAATTAGCTATTAAAATTATTAATCCTAACTATTATAAATAATAAAGGAATTTAATATTTAATAAATTATTACGTTTTTCTAAATATTATTAGTTCGAATTTTATAACTATTAATCCCTATATAGCTAAATATATAATTACCTTTATTAGCAATTTTAATTATTATTTATATAAATTATTACCGATCCCTTTTAATTTATTCCTTTTTTTTTTTCCAAACTTTCCATTTATTATTATAATAAATATTTAATATAAGCGCCATTTAATTTTTTAACTCTATATATTTTATTTTTTATTCTTTAATAATAATTATAGTTAATATTTTTCAGTAAATTTTAAAAAACAATTTTTTTAGCTTTTTTTTATAAGTTTATTTAATTTTTAATTCTTTCTTTTTAAATATTATTATATATAATATTAATAGTATTTATAGATCTTAATTATAATATTTCCTTTCGCTACCGGTATATTCTTTATAAACGGCTCCGCTATTTTCGAAAAATAAAAAAAAAAGGAAAAAAAAAGAAAAAAAGCGCGTTAAATACGCTATTTAACGCGCGCTATAAAAGTAGTAATAGTAATAATAATAATAATAGTAATAATAGCTATAATAATTTCCGCTATTTTCCTTTTCCCTTTAATGTTTCCTTTTTTTTATTATTAATAATCGGGTTTTTTCCTTTTTATCCGAAAGTTTAATCTTTTTAAATTAATAGTTAATTTTAAAAATATACTAAAAAACCCTTACCGATTAATCCGCTTTTTTTACCTTTAATCGTTTATTAAATATTATATTTTCGGATATAAGCTTTTTTATTAAAAGCCCCCGCTATTTTTACCTTAAAAAAAGTACCTTATATACTATCTTTTATAAGGCTTATATATAGTTTTTTTTAGGTAGGCATTTTAAAAAGGAATACTATAATATTATTAATAATAATATACACTATTAGCGCTATTCGTTTAGCTATTTTTATATTTTTATATAAGTTCTTTATATTTTTTTATATTTTATTATATATTAATATTAATTAATAGTCCGTTATTTATTTTAAGCCTTATATTTAACTATTTAAAGGATTTTTACGCCGCTTTTACTAAAAACCCTACCTCTTTAGTAAATATATTTAATATTTATAAACTATTAAACTTTTTTTATATTAACGATTATTATTTATAGTACGTTTATTATTTCTGTAATACTATTTATATTTTTTTAAATATAGGGAATTCGGTATT
>JAJJKD010000116.1:0-135711 GCA_022376535.1 Xylariaceae sp. FL0662B
TATATAGTTAGTAATATAAAGGATATTTTATTGGTTTTTATTCCTATAGGGTTTTTTTAATAGGTAGTTTAAATTAGTAAATATATATTGCTTTAAATAGTTAATTATCTGTAGCTAATATAGCTAATTATATATATAGTAATACCCCTAATATATTATCGGTAATATCGGTTATTTATATAATATCGGTAGTATATCGATACCGGTTCGTTATTTATTCGGGTATATTTTAAAGTTGTTTTATTTTCCGTTAGTCCGTTAGCTAATATAACTAGTTAATTAATCCGTTAGTCCGCTAATTAATATAGCTAATTAATTAGTTCGTTAGTTTATTAATAAACCGTTACCGGTATAAGTAACTAGGTTTATTATTTTTTACTTAATATAATAAAGTTATTCTATAGCTAATAAAGCTAGTTATTTTATAGCTAATAAGGCTAATTCGTTAGCTAATATAGCTAGTCCGTTAATTAGTAATAAAGCTAGGTATTTAACTAACCTAGTACCAATAATAGTAGTTATTTAGGCCTGGTATAAGTAGCCTACTACATTAGCTAATTAAATTAAGTATATATTAAATTTAAAATACTTTTGGAATACTACCAAAACGGCTTTAAAACTATATTATCTATTAGTTAGGTTTATTTAATTAGTCCATTTAGGTTAATTATTACCTTTATTAGGGCAATTAATAAAGGGCCGTTATATTTAGCTAATATCCCATTAATTCGCTATAGTTTATTAAAATAAGCCCTAAATAATAAACATATATACTATAAGGGGTTTAATCCAGATCCGCTATAAGTAATAAGTGGTATATATTTTAAATAGGATCGGGGTATATATATTCGTATTTTAGGCGAATTGGGGTTGATTTTTATTCGGGAGGGGGTATAGTTATAATAGTAGGGCCTTTTACTTTACCTTATATAGCTAGCTAGCCAGTTACCTATTATAAGCCCTTATAATAATTAGTCTGTTGAAGAGGAATCTCTCCTTTTTAGTTGTTAGTTTTAAATATAGGTCCCCGTTAGCTGTGCCTAACCACTTATATATATGTATTATAATATATAACCGTTATATGGTTATACACTATAATATATACACATAAATGGTTAGGCATAGCTAACGGGGACGTATATTTAAAACTAATAACTAAAGAAGAGAGATTCCTTTTTAACGGATTAATTATTATAAGGGCTTATATAATATAGGTAACTAACTGGTTAGCCGTATAAGGTAAGGTAAAAGGCCCTACTATTATAACTATACCCCTTCCCGGATAAAAATCGACCCTAATTTGCTTAAAATACGAATATATATACCCCGATCCTATTTAAGGTATATACCACTTATTATTTATAGCGGACCTAAATTAAACCCCTTATAATATATACGCTTATTACCTAAAGCTTGCCTCGATAAGCTATAGCGAATTAATAAAATATCGGCTAAATATAGCAGCCCTTTATTAACTGCTTTAATAAAAGTAATAATTAACCTAAATAAACTAACTAAATAAACCTAACTAATAAACGATTAGTTTCGAAGCTATATTAGTAATATTCCGAAGGTATTTCGAACCTAATATATATTTAACCTAACCTAATTAGCTAATATAGTAGGTTATTTATTAGGCCTAATAACTACCGCTATTAAAACCAGGTTAGCTAAATACTTAGCCTTATTGCTAATTAATAAACTAGCCTCACTAGCCACGGGATAATTAACCTTACCACATTAGGCAAAAAATAATAAACCTACTTACTTATATCGGCAACGGTTTACTAATAGACTAACGGACTAACTAATTAGCTATATTTAGCTAATAAACTAACGGATAACGGAATAACCTTGGGGTATACCCGAATAAACAACAGAACGGCACCGATATACCATTAATACCATATAAATAACTAGCCATACTAGCCACAAACTATTAAACATTATATTAACGACTAACCACTTAAAGCGATACGTATTTACTAGCTATAAGCTGCCTATTAAAAAAACCTCATAGGAAATAAAAACCAATAGAATATCCTCTATACTATTAGCCACGTAATAGCCCCGGTTTAATACCGGGATAAAGGCGATTTACCCCTAAAATAGGTATAAATAACCACGGCTAATAAAAAATCCACCACTTAATAAAGAAAAATTACGCCATTAATAATGCCCCCTATAATCCCCTAATTATTTCATAATTATTTCTTTTTCTTTAAGCACTTTAATTTCTAATAAGTTTTACTATTATATATACAATAAGGCATTATTTTACCCTCTTTATCCCTCCGTATACTATCCGCTAACGGGGTTAATAAGGTACTATTTTAAACTATCTATAGTACATTTAAACCTCCTATTAGCTATAGTAATTTAAATATAGGGGATTAAAGTACGTTAATAAAAAAGCTATAAAACGATAACGTATTAACCCCGTCACTAATACGAGAAGTTTTGGGTTTAATATTTTAGAAGGTAATTAAATCCCCTAGTTCTTAATATTTTATAGCTATAGCTACTATACTTTTATAGGTACCGGGAAAAATAAGTAGCTATAATTTTAGCTTATTTCGTAATAGTTCCGATAGCTTTACGAAATAATAACGGGCGCTATACGTTTATAATTTACGCTCGTTATTTTAATCCTTTAAAGATTAAAGGTAATTATTAAAGTCCTTAAAGTATTAAATAAAGCGCTAATTAGCTTATTTTAACAGTTTAGCAATAACTGTTTTATAATAGCCGGCGTTTTTAATAAATATACTAATCTACTATAAAAACGCCTTTTAATTGCTTTCGATTCGTACTATTTCCGTAAAGTTTTCGGTACGGAAACATTATATTTTTCTATCCTATAACGGATAATACTAAAAGTTTATTTTTAATACTATTAGATTAATACAACAATATAACTTTCGATATTTCTTTAAAATACTATTAAAAGCCCTATAAAGGTCCGCTAGTTATTTATTTCGCTAGTAATATGTAAATTTTAACGTAAAAATATTAATAAACTTATTTAAATTAACATTATGGTCGGGCTTTAAGTCCGACCCGTTATCATTTCGGTAACATTTCCGCAATAAAATAGACGACGTATTATTTACTTATAACTATAATTTACGGTACCGGCGTTAGAAATTAGCCATCTGTTATAATTATTATACCTATATCTCTATTTGCTAAATAGCTTTTACTATAGGGGTTTAAATAGTTATTTAACCCGCAAAAGCTAACGGGTCCTAGGACGATTTAGGGGTATTTCGAACTGCTTCCGGCAGCGTTTCGCCGATATAGCTGACAGAAAACGTGGACGTAGACATTATAAATAAATAACTATAATATAACGATATAGCTACGGGTAATTCGGGGAAAATTGTTAAAATTATAACGGTTATATACTATAATATATATATATAAGTGGTTAGGTACAGCTAATAGGGACGTATATTTAAAACTAATAACTGAAAAAGAGAAATTCCTCTTTAACGGACTAACTGCTGTAAGGGCTTATATGATATAGGTAACTGGCTGGCTAGCTATGTAAGGTAAGGTGGGAGGCCTTACTGTTATAATTATTATAACCATATATTTATATTAATTACGTATATTAAATGTTATATTGTATATTAAATTCTATTATATTAGTATTTATTAAATTACTTTTTTTTTAATAATGAAAAAATCAATACTTACGTTTTATTAACCCAGGGTTATGATTAAGTCACTTATTAGTGACTTAAGTTATTTAAAGTACTAACTTAAGTTAGTTAGTGCCCTAATTAAAACTAATACTAATTAGTTAATACCTTAATTAAAACTAACTTATATAAGTTAGTTAGCCACTTAAAAATGACTAATGACTTGCTAAGATTTCCCCACTTTTATTTATTTTTTAAAAAATTTATAAAGAATTTATTTAATAGATAAATTATATATATATTTCGCTGTTTTTTATTTTATTTTATTATAAATTTAATTAAAACGGCTATTATATAACTTATTAAATTATAATTTTTAATTTATTAAGTATATAAATATATATTTATATTAATAAAGCTCACTTTATATTTTTCTGAATAACCGTTATTAAAATATTAGTTATTCTTAATTAATTATTTTAAAACTTTCTAATTCGCACTTTTAATATGCCTTTATTAAAACATTTAATATTTCCTTAATTAATACGTATTTTAATTTACTTTTTACGTTATAATTTAAATAATAATATATATATACTTATAACGTATTTGGCTTATTTTTATTTATAATTATTAGTTAATTATTAATTTATTTTATTAAATATTTTTATTTCTATTTAATTCGCACTTTAAGCATACTTTTAATAAATTAATTATTATTTCGTTTAATACTAGCTGTTTTTTTTTTAACTTTTTACGCCAAAAACTATAAAAGTATACCGTCTATTTAATTTAACTTAATTTAAATTTTTAGCCCTTATATTAAATGATTAGGAGAAAGTACATTAAAAGTGGGAATTAGAAAACTTTAATAAAAATAAACAAAAAACGGTAGTATTTCGATGGTAATAGTTACTAAAAATATAAAGTGAGCTGAATAAAATAGATTGCATACTTTTATAATTTTTAGTAGAAAAGGTAAGAAGTAACAGCTAATATTAAAGGTAATAATAATTAATTAAATAGAAATATACTTAAAGTACGAATTAGAACGAAATGAAATTATTTAACAAAATTAATTAATATTTTATTAGCTTTAAGCGCTAAAAATATAAAATAGGTTAAATTGAATAGATTACATACTTTTATATTTTTAAGCGCAAAAACTAAAAAAAACCAGCTAATATTAGGGGAGATAATACCCCATTTAGTAAAGGTATGCTTAAAGTGCGAATTAAAACGAGATAAAATAATTAAACGGAAATAAGTAATATTTTAGTAACTAATAATGCTACAGATATAAATCTAATATGGTTAAATAAAATACATAGTTATATGATTTATAACGGAAAAAGTAAAAAAGACCAGCTAATATTAAGAGAGATCTCAGATAATGATCCATTTAGTAAAAATATGCTTAAAGTGCGAATTAGAACGCTGTAAGTTAATATAACGAAAACTATTAATATTATAATAAATATAAATGCTAAAAATTTACATCGAATTAAATTAAATGCATTGCATACTTTAATAATTTATAGCGTAAAAAGTAAATAATAATAATTAATATTAAGAGAAATATTAAATAATTTAATATAAATATACATACTTAATATATAAATTAATAAGAATTATAACCGGCTAATAATATAACTGTATATTTTAATATATATATTTCATTTATTACGGATTTCATAAAACGGTTAATTAATTAATTATTTAATTAGTTATTTAATTAGTTATTTAGTCCGTTAATTAATAAATAAATAAAATAAAAAAAGGTAAAAAAGTATAAAGTTTTAGCAAGTCATTAGTCATTTTTAAGTTACTAATTAACTAACTTGCTAATGACTTAAGTTAGTTAGGGCCTTGATTAAAACTAGTATAAGTTAATTAGTGCCCTAACTAAGACTAGCCTAGTTAGTTAGTGACTTAAAAATGACTAATGACTTAAGTCATTAATTACAACCCTGTATTAACCTATATAAAATTCTATTTCCTTATTATCCTTCCTTTTAATTATTAAAATAAAAATGATTTATTAATTTATTAATAAACTAACTAATTAAATGATTAATTAAATATTTAATTAAAGAATCAATTAAATAATTAATTAAATAACTGAAAATTTTTAAGTATAAAATATAAAGTTTTGGCAAGTCATTAGTTATAAATTAGTGACTGACTAAAACTAGGCTAGTTAGTTTTAGTTAGGGTAGTGATTAATTAGACTAGTTTTAGTTAAGGTAATGACTAACTAATGACTTGCTAAGACTAGTTATAAGTCACTAATTAGTGACTTATTTATAACCCTATATATAACCTAATTAACGTTAATAATAATAACTACCACCATTTTATATAATTACCCCTTTAATTCTTTAGCATATAACTATTAGTTATCCTCGCTATTAGTGTTTTTATTATTAATAAAGAGTTTACGGAGGTTTAAATAATATAATAATAGCGGGTATTTTATAATTTTATAAGCTATATTATTATAACGTTAATATTAATTATTAGCCTTACGGTTATTACGCTATTTAAATATTAATAAAAGTGCTATTTAACTTTTAAGGGTTTAAAATGATACGATTTTAGGTATATTTTTACTATAAGTGGGTATATTTCCGAATTTATCGGGTTTATAATTATTTTATAGCTTAATTATACCGATAAACGTATTTATTACGTTCGTATTTAAATTAAAAGTCGGTTTATTAAAATAAAATCCGGATAATTAGTAAAATAAAAATATAAATTCGTTATATATAATTGGTAATAATTTTCGATTATTAAGCTTTTTTTTAATGTATTATTAATAGCGTAATGTAGATTTTAAATCCGAATCTTATTAGGTAAATCTGCTACGTTAGCCTCTTATAAAAGTCTTTCCCAGTTAGCTAAAAACGTATAAATAGAGTTATTTTTACCTTAATAAAGGTTTTATAGTTTTTTAGCTAATTAATAAGACCTCTTAAGATTATTATATAATCGATTTAAAGTAATTATAATAGCTTTATAATTCCACGATTTTTTTTTCGTTATATATATAATATAGGAATAATAATATATTATACTTTAAACTTTAAACGTACGTATACGTAATGAAATTTAACTTAATCCGTATTAATAGCCTTATTATTAATTTCTATTTTATCTTTTAGTTATAAAGCCCATATATTAAAATCCAACAAGCTAGCTAAAATAAGAATATTTAAAAATAAAAATTAAAGATACAGCTTATTAACTAATAACATATAATAAGTGGTTTTAATAACATCGATTTTAACTTAAAAAGTGTTAGTATATATTTAAAAACCCGATTTTTCCTTTTAAAATTACTAAACCTAGCTAATTAGCTATGAATTTTAATTATTTAATAACTAAATATAATTAATAAATTTAATACATAAGGCTTAAATAACACCGTTAACCTTATTAATATTAATAAAGGCTATTTTATTAATAAAATAAAATAATCGAAAAATAATCTACCACCTATAAAAGAGGTTAAATTAAATAAAAAAAAGGTAACCTGCTATTTATAAAAGAGGTTATATTAAGCTAGGGAAAAAATTGGTCCGCTACCTATTTAAAAAGTTAAATCGGAATAAATAAATTTATATAGGTTCTTAAATAATTTTATTAGCAAAATAAATAGGCTTAAATTAAATATAATTATTTAAGTTTCGCTATACTTTAATAACCGGTTAAATAATAGTAACTTACCGCTTATATTAAAGGTTAATATTAAATTAAAAAAAGCTTAACGCATATTAAATAGTTTAACGTTTTACATACCTTTTAAAACTAAGGTATTAAAACGTATACTATTAATATATAGGGTATTAATCGAAGTAAAATAAAATTATCGTTATTTATATTAAAGGCTAAACCGATAAAATAAAAATAAAATTTCGCTGCCTATTTAATTAAAGCTAATATCGAAAATTAAATATAATACCTTAAAAGAACTAGCTAATTAATTATAAAAGATCTTTATTATTATATAACGGCACTTATATACAGCACAGCTAAATAATAAATATATTATAACAAAATAAAAAAAATAAAAAAAAGGAAAAGATTTAAGTATATATAGCTATACGTATATAATAAAACCTTTACCTACTCTTTATTTTATTTAATCGGCTATTTATATATAATACGTGGTTATAGCAGTAAATAAAGTACACTAAGACCACTGCCGTAATAAAGGGGCTTATTTAAATAATTAAAATCCGTTAAAAAAACCACTTATTCTAAAACATACGCGCTTTAAAAATTCGGACTACCTAAATATTACGTAATTATAATAATTACTACTTAATAATATAATTATTATTAATTTATATAACTATATTATTACCTTTTTAATTCCTTTTAACGTACGGTTTATTAAGTATTAACTTTATTAATATTTTTATTATTAATAAAAAGCTTTTTAAAGTTCGATCCCGGTAGTAATAAAGGGCATTTTATAACCTTATAAGTTTTATTTTTATAATATAAGTATTGTTTTTATTTCTAATAGTTTATAATATCGGCTTAGCTAACCGGAAGTACTTTTTAACTTTTTAAAGTTTAAAGTAATATAATTTTAAATATATATTTATTAATATTTTCATTATCGGATATATTATTAAACTATATAGGTTTAATTATATTAATTAATATATTTATTATATTTAAATTCGGATTTATTAGCTTATTAAAATAGAACCTTAATAGCCGGTAAAATAGGAATACGAAATCGTCGTATTTTTTTAATAATAATTTACGATTATTAAGTTTTTTTAACGTATTATTAATAATATACTGTAAGTTTTAAATTTTAATCTTATTAAATAAATTTATTATACCGGTTTTTTATAAAAGTCTTTTTTAATTAGTTAAAAATATATAAATAAAGTCGTTTTTACTTTAATAAAGGTTACGTAATTTTTTCAGCTAATTAATAAGACTTATTAAAATTATTATATAGCCGATTTAAAATAATAATAATAGCTTTATAATTTTACGATTTCTCTTTTTATTAAATACGTAATATAGGAATAACGATATATTATATTTTAAGTTTTAAACGTATATATATATATAGTAAAATTTAACTTAATCCGTATTAATAATATCGCTATTAATGTTTATTTTTCTTTTTAATTATAAGGCTTAAATATTAAAGTTTAACGGGCTAATTAAGGTAGGAATATTTAAAAGTATAAATTAAAGATATAGTTTATTAATTAATAATATATAATATATAATTTCGATAACGTCGATTTTTATTTAAAGGGTATTAACGTATATTTAAAAGACCGATTTTTCCTTTTTAAATTAATAAATTTAACTAATTAACTGTTAATTTTAATTATTAAATAATTAAATATAATTAATAAATTTAATATATAAGGCTTAAATAATACCGTTAATTCTATTAATATTAATAAAAGCCATTTTATTAATGGAATAAAATAATTAAAAAATAATTTACTGCTTTAAAAGGCTAATGCGGA
This sequence comes from Xylariaceae sp. FL0662B, assembly GCA_022376535.1. Taxonomy (NCBI): domain Eukaryota; kingdom Fungi; phylum Ascomycota; class Sordariomycetes; order Xylariales; family Xylariaceae; species Xylariaceae sp. FL0662B. Next base: position 9,164 of record JAJJKD010000116.1, read on the forward strand.
TTAAAATAAAGAGGTGAAAATTTTTCATTACTGCTTTAAAAGGCTAATGTATACTGAAAAAATTACCTAAAATAATAAATCGCTATTTTATAAAGTTAACGCGAATAAAATAAAAACTACTTAATGTATATAAAATAATTTAACGTTTTACGTACCTTTTAAGGTTAAATTATTAGGATATACATTAGTAAATATGTTAAATATTAATTTAAAAAGGATAATATTTATAAGAATATTATCGGTAAGTTATATGTATGCTTAAAGGTTTATGATACGTATTTAAATAATAAATCCGATAAAAAATAAAGGTATTACTATTACTTCGAAAGGTTAAATAATAATAAAAAAGGAGAAATCGCTACCTTATAAAATTAATGCGATCGATAAAATAATAATCTTAAAAGCATTAATTAATAAACTTTATTAAATATAATACTTTAAAAATAATTAATTTATTAGCTATAAAGGTTTTTATTATTATATAATAATATTTAAATATCATAATAACTAAGTAATTGATAAATTATAAAAAAATAAAAGATAAAAAAAGAAAATTTAATAATTATAAAAAGAGCAATTAAAGGTGGTATTATATATTATGTAAAAGATAAAGATTTAATAATTGTTACGGTGGTGGTTTAAGCTTAAGGTATTGTTGGTATTATTGTATTAGGTATAATTATGTGTGTATATAAACCACCTATATACACCTATAAACTCTATAAATCCCACCTAAATATTTAAAGATTTCCTTTTTTTCTTTTTTTTTCTTTAAGTTAATTATTTTACTAATAATATAGTAAAATCCTTAAGCCTTAATTTATATATATACGTATTTACCGTAATATAATAATTAACTTTATTTTTTATTTAAAAAGGTTTATTAATATTTTAACCTAATTAATTGATCGTATTACCGAAATCCGATCACCTATAGTTTACCCGAAAATCTATAATAAGGGATCCCTAATACTAATTATAGTTAAAAATAGTAATAAGCGCAAAACTTAAAAGGAGTAAGCTCGCAAAAAAGTACGCTTCTAAAAAAAGGATTTTATTAAAGTCTAGCCGAAATATAATAAAACCGTATAGATACTAGTTTATTAATAATTATTTACCGTAACCGAATAATTATAATTAGTAGAACCTGTTTAAATAGCTATCTATAACGATAAAAAAAAGCCCTTTTTAAAAAATAAAAACTAATATATTAAAATTTTAAGCAATTAAATTTATTAAATAAATTTAATAAGCTCTATTATTAAAAAGGTAATAAGGAATTCGCTTAGGATATATAAAATAAGATTAATACGTATATAATTTACTATAAGGGACGTACGGGGAAGCTAGCTATATTTTTTATATTTATAACGGATTTAAATAAAAATATATAGCCTAATTATAAAGGACTAATAAACGAAAAGAATTTTACTAAATATACCGTAGAAAATATTACGGTAATATTCCGAAAAGTAAAGTTATAAAGTATCTTTTTTATAGCTTTTAAAAAATAAATAGCGTAATTTTATTATATTACTATAGGATTAAATATTAACTTAATAGTAATAAATAAATAAATCTATTATTTCGGAATATTAAATAAAAAAGGATTAATTAATTTATTAATTAAAATACCGCTTTATAGTATATAACCGAATAAATAGTCGAATATTTATTTTAAACGTAAATATAGCTAGCTTAATTATCCCGTAAGGTACCTTATTAAATACCTTACTATTGCTATAAAGAATTAGGGCTTAAATCCCGGCTAATAATATAAACTAATCTATATATATATTACGAAAAGAATCCGGTATAATAAAAAAATCGAATCCGTACCTATTTATTATAATAATATAGTACAAAATAAAATATTTTTTAAAATTTAATATTAATAAATTAATAATAAATTAAAAGTTAATTATAACTATTTTAATAAAAATAATATTTATATAATTTATATTAAAAGCCGATTAGGCGGTATTATTTTTAAAAATCTATAGCCTTTTTTAAATTCCTTTTACCCGGATTATATTACCGATTTAGAAAAATTAATAAAATATTTATAATAAAAATGCTATAATTTTAATAAATACGAAATCGCTATTAATTAATTTACCGACTTTTAATTATTACCTAATTAAAACTATTATTAATTTAAAAACGACTTTATTTATTTTATAGGGTTATTCCGTAAACCTAAAAACGAATAGAAAATAAAATTTAAACGTAAACTTATAATAGCTATATAATTTATAATAATAGCTATTTATAATAACCCTAAGATCGATTTTAACGCATTTATATAATAAAAAGCCGAAATCGCCTTTATATTTGCCTAAATAAAATAAAACCGTAATAAAAGTTCCCTAATAAAAAAATAATAATAAAGTTAGCAATAAAGTTAATAATAAGGGAACTGCGGTAAGGGGTAAGGCGGCAATTGCGGTAAAAAATAAAGCGGTAATTAAAGCAGTATACCCGGTAGTTAACCGCTTTATACCTTTACCCTTTAATAATATAAATTAAATTAAATAGAAATAGCTCGGCTAATTATTAAAAACCGTTATTTTAATTATAAATAAAAAAGTTATAATACCCGCTTTTACCTAAAGCCGAAACTATTAATACCGGAATAATATTACGTTAAGTTATGGTGGATCCCCTGTTAGGTCACCTGACCTAATTAGGTAATCTCCGTATATAATAGGTAGCTAGGTTGGTGGGTTACAAATGACTAACCCACGTGCCTACGGGGCAACCCACCAACTTATTTAGTGTAAACTCCATAGTGTAAGATGGGTTTCTTCCCTATTTTGTTGTAAATTCATATATGGTACCCATATTGGAGCCCTGCCTCTTATAATAGAAGCCCAGACGTAACTCGTTAATAATAATTAATAAATCCGATTAAACGCTATTTTAAATAAATATTTTACCTTAAAATTTAATCGAAATAAGCTTATTTTAAAAAAAGAAAAAAAATTAAAAAAATTAAAAATTTAATCCCGGGGAACGCTAAACCTATCCCGGGGTTTAATATAATTATTTATAATATTTAAAAATTAATAGAAACTATACTATTTAATTTTCTTATATAATATTTCGGAAATAAAGTATTATATATTATATATATAATTAAACTTAATAGATTATTTTTTTCTATATTAAATACTTTAATCGATATAAAGGTTAATAATTATATTTTTATAAACGTACCTTTTGTAAAAAAAATATTAAAATATTTATAACCGAAATTTATTATTAAATTTATACCAGGCCTTATCGGGAGCTTTAATAATAAAACTATATAATTAGTAAATATTATTATAATTATAAATTTATAATTATAATAATATAAAATTAAACGTATATCTATTTTAGTTTTAAATATAAAATATAATATTATATTAAAAAGAAATTCTTTAAAAACTACAATTTATTTATAAACGTCTCGAAATAACGATTAATTTTTCCTAAAAATTAAGGATTAAACCCTATCCCTACTATAAAAATAAAAATAAATAATATAAATAACCTTATTTAAAACCTTAAATTTTAATAAAATACGGAAAAACAGAAATAATTAATAAAAAAAAACCAACGTTGCTTTATCGGTAAATAAAAAAAATAAAAAAACTAATAATCCTTAAAAATAAAGACCTATTATTAATTATAAAAACTCTATTAAAACCGGTAATGTTAAAAGAAATTCTTAATAAATATTTTTCTATATTATAATAAAAAAAATTCCTTTTTAATTAAAAAAGCGGGTTAAATAAATTAAAATCGTATACCTTTATAAAACTAAACTTATATAATATATTAATAAATTATAAATATAGTTTAATATATTATTATAAAATACCGAAAAATCTCTAACCTTAATTTACTAATGAAACCTAATTATATCATATAAACCCCCTAATATAAAAATTACTAATTTACCTTTTAATACGTGCCTGTAAATATTTGCATTATATGCCTTAACATAAAACGGAAATAAAAAACCCCTATAAAAATACGCGCCTATACCTGTATTTAAACTAAAATTTAAAGATAAAATAATACGGGATATACCGTAGAACTATTATAAAATATATATAATATAGCGGAATAATATTAAATAATATAAATAATATATAAATATCGCTATAATAACTATTTATACCTTTTTATATATAATTAATATATAGGATTTAATAGTATATAAAATAAATATTTACGAGATTAATAAATTTATATAAAACAAGTAAAAAAAACTCGATTTACTATAAAAAAATACAGAAAAGTTAAAATAAAAAACATAGGAAATCGTCCCGCCTTAATATTATAAATATTTCGATATATTTAATAAAACTAAATCCGATAAATTTGCCTTAAACCGGCCTATTAACTATAAAATCGACCTAAAAAAAGGCTTTTATTCTAAAAACCTTAATTATAACCCCCTATATAAAATATTATTAAAAAAACTCGAAATTTATAAAAAATACCTAATAAAAAACCTATAAAAGAGGTTTATAAAACCTAATAACGCCCTATAAGCCGTTTTTATTCTCTTCGCCCTAAAACCAAATAATAGCCTCCACTTTTATATAAACGACTAATAGCTAAACGTATTAACTAAAAAAAATAAATACCCCTTACTATTAATTAAAAAAACCTTATTATAACTAAATAACGCTAAAATCTTTACTAAAATTAATATCCGGTAAACTTTCTATAAAATCCGTATATATCTAAACTATAAAAATCTAATAATATTCCGAACCTAATATAATACTTTCTAATATAAAAATTTACCTTTTAAACTAATAAATAAGCCCTTTACTTTCTAATAATATATTAATATAGCTTTAATAAATTACCTAAATAACTTCTATAATATATATATTAACGACATTATTATCTTTTCTAATAACGAAAAATAACATATCAAATACATAACTAAAATACTATAAAAATTCAGAAAAGCCGGCCTATAAACGGATTTAAACAAATACAAATTTCATATTATAAAAATAAAATTCCTCGAGTTTATTATTAAAATAAATAATATAGCAGTAAATCTTTAAAAAATCGAAATAATATAAATATAAAAAATACCTATAATAGTAAAAAGTATCCAGTTATTTTTAAAATTTTATAACTTTTATTATAAATTTATAAAAAACTACAGGCAAATAGCCCACCCTTTAAATAACTTAATCCATAAAAGCGTCGTTTAAAAATAAAACGATAACTATAAAACAGCGTTTTAAAAACTTAAATATAAGCTATTAAATATTCCGACATTAATACATTACTTATTTAATAAAAAAACGCATTTAAAAACAAATATATCCGATAGTATCCTCGTAAAAGCGTTAAATCAATTATAAAACAACGGCTATTAACACCCTATCGGCTTTTTTTCTAAAACAATATAAGGTATAAAGCAATTTTACCTAATATATAATAAAAAACTATTAACAGTTATCCGTACCTTCTAATATTAATAAGCCGAACTTATCGGATTATAAAATAAAAAGCTATTTATAATTATTACTAACCACCGAACATTAAAATATTTCGGTATAAAAAAACTCCTTAATACCTAATAAATAAAATAAACTAAGCTCTTATTATAATACTATTTTATTATTATATATAAACCTAAAAAAAAATACAGTTACCGATATTTTATTAAAAAAAGCTAAAGATTTAAAAACCTAAAAAAACCGAAAGGAAACGCAAAAAACGATAACAGTTTTCTATATAGCTAATATAATGTAAATTTTCTTTTTAAATTACTCTAAAAATATAATAATAAAATTAAGCATAAAAGCTATTAAGCTAAACATCTTAAATAATATATATATTATTTCCTATAAACCAACTTAAATTATATTTATAAATAAACTATTTCAACTAAACCGATAAAACCTAGGCTTAACGATATACTATAATAAAGCCCGAACGGAAAAAAGGTTTAATTAAACTATGGTTAACGATCTTATACTATATAAAAATCGCTTAATAATTTCGGCTAAAAACAACTTATATACTAGCATTATCGATAAAGCCTATTCGAAAATTATAATAGCCTACTTTAAATATATAAAAACTAAAAAACTCTTAACCGCCCTATATTAATAGCCTAATATAACGGCAAATATTAATAGGTTTATTTTTAATTATTTAGTTTATAGATTATTTAAATCCCCCCGGAATAAAACCCCTAATAAAATATATCCGTTATTAATACCGCTAAAAACGTAATAATATTTAATAATAAATTTTAAATATATATTAAAAAATAAATATAAATATAATAACTTATATATAATAATTAATCGTTTAAAAAAAGGGTTTAAAGTATCCTATATATTAAAAAAATTATCAACTAATAATTAGCCTTTATATATTATAACGGCCTATACCGAATATTTAAATTACCGTAAACTATAATTAATAACTAAAAGCCCTAATTTATTTCCGACTTTATTAATAAGTTTTTTTAAATCTTAGGAATTAAATAAAAACTAACATTATTAAGCTACTTTTAAACTACGGAATAAATCGAAAATATCCATTAATTTATAAACTAACGTTTATAACTTTATATTAAATACTATTAAAATAATTAATCGTATATAATTCCGGCATTAAATATAATATAAATAAGCTTCCCCTATAATTTAACCGGCTTATTACCGCATAAAGTTAAAATAAAATACCCTATACCCTTATATTTTAATTAAATATACCGAATAACCGATTTTATAAATATAATTCTTTAAAAAAAATTATCGCATAAAAAGGCTTAAATAATTATAAATACTATTAAAAAATACCAAAATTTCGCCCGATGATTTATAACAACAAATTAATAAAAAATATATAATTAGGAAAATAAATACTCATAAAAGCTAAATTTTAATATAAAAAGCCGCATATTTATTATTAAAAATTATAATCAATAAACCGACCCAATAATAAGCTTAACTTCCCTTTAATTAAATAACATTACCAGATTAGCTTTAAAACGGAATATTTATATTAGCTAAAAATATTAAAAAGTTAACAGAAAATAAATATATTCCCTATAAATAAACTATAATTATACCTAAATAACCCGCTACCTAAATAAAAAGCGGAAAACCCGGAAAGTAAAAAAATCAATCCTAATTTATAAAAAAAAAAAAAAAAAATCGAATAGATCCTTATATTACGAATATTTTATAAATAACAATTTTAATATTAAATATAATAGCGAAAATAGGATCCGGACCTAACCTAATATAATATAAAAGCATTTAAAAACGTACCCATGAAACTGCAAATATACCATAATAAATACCCCGGTAAAATAGGACCTCCTATAAAACTGGATATTTAAAAGAAAGCCGCCGTAAATAGTATATTTAACCGGCCGCATAAAGACAATAATAGGCCGGTAAAAATATCGGTATAAAAAATGCAAATATATTAAAAAAAAGGGCAACTAAAAAGAAATACCTAAAAATAATAATAAAAATAGTACTAATATTATTTATATAAAATACGGTCGCTATATTTTAAATTAAAAGCCTAATTACGTAATAGCGCGGTATAAATCCGAAAGTACCTTTCCTTTATTTAAAAAGCGAATTAATACTTTAAAAACCCGGGGTTTAAACGTACCATATATTATATAGGTACGGTTAAAAAAAAGATCTTTTTTTTCTAACAAGCGATTTACGGACGAATCTTTTTTACGGAAGGGGTAATATTATAGTAGTAGTTTAAATTTAAAGTATTATTAGTATTATTATATTAGGTATAATTATGTATATATATAAACCACCTATATATACCTATAAACTCTATAAATCCCACCTAGGTATTTAAAGATTTCCTCTTTTTCTCCTTTTTCCCTTAAGTTAATTATTTTACTAGTAATATAGTAAAATCCTTAAGCCTTAACTTATATACATGCGTATTCACCGTAACAGTAATTAAAAATTAAAGCTTCGCTATAATTATTTAATTATAAATCTTTTATTTATTATTTATTATTTACACATAATTACGGTAATAAATAAATACGTATAAATTATTACCGTAATAAAAAGCAGCATAAAAGGCAGTATAAAAGGTTAGTATAAAAAATATTAAAAAAGCATTATAATATATATAAATATATTAAAAACATATATAAATTATATATAAAAAATATATATCGGTAATAAATGTAATATATTTTAAATTAAATATAAAGTATTATAAAAATAATAATTTTTATATATATAATTATTAAATAAATTAAATAAATAAGGATTTATATAAATAATATATACATTTTATTAAATGAATTTTTTATTTTTTATTTTTTGATAATATATATATTTTTACTTTAAACTTATATATTAAAAATTTTATAATATATATATATATTTATATATATAATATATAATATATTTAATTTTATTTTTTAAAATTAAATATATTTATATTTAAAAGCCTTTTAACTTAATAACACTTATATAAGCTATAAATATATTAAAATTCTAATAATTCGAATTTATACTTATATAATAATCTTAGATTCAGTATATATAACTAAGGCAGATTTTAGCGATGTTAAATATATCCTGTTCTAAGCGTTTTCTAATCAGCCACTTTCATTGATATTTGTCGAAGCGCTGCTTTACGGCAGTTAATGGCGGTAAATTCCTCCAGCCGTAAACAGAAACGGGTATCCAAGCCTACATTAGAGTTCTTGTCAAGTTGTAACAGTATGCTGCCAAGTCAGAAAGGCATGCTAAGCTCGGTTCCTAAATCTTGGTCTTTTCATATACCCCGCTGTCGGGCGTTTATCTTCTTCCGAAGCCAATACTTGCACTATATTGTAGCCTCATAGGGTACCGCCGAGCCATTAGATATTGGGGAAGAAGGCAAGAACCGACTACCAACCTCACGGCGCGCAAATGTAGCACCGGTTTTTCCCCAGTCTCCAGACCCCGGGCCCCGGACCCCAGATATTCTCCAGGGTTGGACTCCGCATATGGCGTATATGCAAATTATATAAGGAGGAGCAACGCATGGATATCTCGTATGGCTGCAGCTTCGGGTCTGCCGTTGCATTACTACGTAACAACAGACCCCAGTCCCAGTCTACCACGTGTTTGCGTTTAAGCTACCCGCCAAAAGGGGACGTGATTCTATAATGGAGCCCAAGGAACGTCCTGCGTCACCTGTTGGTGATGAGAAGATCGCGGTGGAAGAAGGTGAGCACAGAGGGTACAGGAGCAGCAGGACGGACCCCGCTGAGATAGCGTTGGTTCGGAAACTCGACTGGCGGATTATGGTGAGAGACATGCATTGCTCTGTAGCGGGAAAGTTGCTAATGCTTCACTTAGCCAACCCTCTGTATCATGTACTTCCTAAACTACGTCGATCGAAATGCCATCGCACAGGCTCGCCTTAATGATCTCGAGGACGACCTCAACATGTCCGGCTACGAGTTCAACACGACAGTCAGCATGTAAATTGCCCTTTTCCAGTCTCGGCTTCTGCAAGATCATGCTGACAGCCATGCTATAGCCTTTTCGTCGGCTATGTCCTGATGCAAATTCCAAGCAACATGCTGATTACACGAATTCGTCCGGGCATCTATATGAGTGGGTGGATGTTGGTGTGGGCAGTTGTTTCCGCCTGTACAGCTTTGGTGAACGATTATAAAGGGCTTGTAGCTTGTCGGTTCCTCCTTGGGATCACAGAGGCGCCGGTAAGAATGTTTAAGTATCTATCATCAAACAACTCTACTTACATCAGCACAAGTTCTACCCGGGAGCCACTTATATGCTGTCCATCTTCTACAAGCGCACAGGTAAAGTCTTCGGTTCCTTGATCAGTTGCTAGAACCCCGTGCTAATGCATTCTATCTGACAGAGGTTGCCGCGCGCATTGCTACACTGTACTGTGCGCAAATCCTCGCAACCGGTTTCTCGGGCCTAATCGCAGCGGGAATCTTCGCCGGCATGGATGGCCTTCGCGGCCTTGCCGGCTGGCGCTGGCTCTTCATTGTGGAAGGCGCCGTAACAGCTCTCATCGCTCTTTTCGGATTCTGGCTTCTTCCTGACACGCCTAATACAACTAGGTGGCTCAACCCAGAGGAATGCAAGCTTGCACACGCCCGCATGGAGAGGGACAAGATCGGTGATGCTCTAGATAAAGCAAGCACCTGGCAAGGTCTTAAGCAGGCTTGCAAGGATAAGCGGACATGGCTTTTCTGCTTGATGCAGAACTTCCACTTGAGCGCTTGCAGTTTTAACTCGTTCTTCCCGACGTGAGTGTCCAGCTCCTCCCAAGTCTTTATCGCTTGAGACACCCTACCCTGAGCCCATGATAACAGGTCATAATACCGTTATAGGGTCGTAAGAACACTCGGATTCAATACCACCATCACCCTAGTCATGACCTGCCCCCCTTTCATATTCGCGGGAGCAGCTGGCATACTCTGCGGTTGGAGCTCAGGTCGCTTGCACGAGCGGACATGGCACATAACCACAGGGCTGACCGTTGCAATTGTCGGGTTCGTCTTGGCTGCTAGCACAATGAATACAGCAGCTCGATATATCGCCTGCTTTATTTTCCCTGTGGGCGCATACTCTGTCAATTCCGTTATCATCGGCTGGGCGTCATCGACTCTGAGCCAGACAGTGGAGAAGAAAGCTGTAAGTCCAGTAGCACTTCAGCGCCTGATCTCTGGATACGTGATATTGACAAAATGTTGTCAAGGTGGTTCTCGCGATGACGAACGTTGCTGGTCAGATTGGCTACATCTACGGCGCGTACCTATGGCCGAGTTACGATGAGCCGCGATATGGGATTGGGTTCGGTGCTTCCGCTGCTTTTGCGCTTCTCTCGATCTGCTGTGCGTGGGTAATCCGTGTGTGGCTCATTCAGGAGAACAGGAAGATCCGGGCGTCAACCTCAGAGCATGTTAACTTATACGGGTATTGATGCGGTCGCCCGACCCGCACGTTTGTGGTTGAATGACGGGTCCGCGTGTTTGCCCCATAAAGCATTCCTGGTTGATCTCTGTTAAGTTTCTAGCTGCTGTCACCCTTAATAAGTCATGTTAATTCTGAACTTTACTTATATATAACCACTCTTTTAATAATATAAGTGTTTTTTAAAATAAAATCAGTAAATTTATTATTACGCTGTTTTTATATAAATATTATTATGTAATTTTTATATTTATATTTATTATAAAATAAACATTATTATAGTTTATGCTTTATATATATATATAATAAAACTTATTATTATAGCTATAGTTATGAATTATTTATTAATTAGTAACTAATTAATTAATGGGGCTAGTTATTAGTTAGTTAATACCTTAATTAATACTAATACTAGTTAATTAAGGCCTTAACTAATATTAATACTAGTTAATTAGGGCTATAACTAATACTAATACTAATTAATTAGTGCCTTAACTAATACTAACTAGTATTAGTTAGTTAGTTACTAAAAAAATACTAATAACTTGCTAAGAAATCCCCATTTTTAAAAAAAAATTATTAAAATTATATATTTAATTAAAACCGCTTTTATATGATTTATTAATTTATAACGTTAAATTTATTAAATATAAAACTATGTATTTATATTAATTAAATTTATTCTATATTTTTATTTAATACCGTTATTAAAGTATTAATTATTTCTAGTTAATTATATTAAAATTTTCTAATTCACATTTTCAGTATATTCCCATTAAATCATTTATTATCTTCTTTAATATTAGCTAGTTTTTTTTATTTCTACGCTTAAAATTATAAAAGCATACAATCTATTTAATTTAACTCGCTATATATTTTTAAGGCATATAGTTATTAAAATATAAAGTAGTTTTTATTTAATTATTTTATCGCGTTTTAATTCGCACTTTAAGCATACTTTTAGTAAATTGATTATTATCTCCCTTAATATTAATAGGTTTTTTTTGCTTTTTACGTAAAAAAATATAAGAATATATAACGTATTTAATTTACCTAAAATGATATTTTTAGCATTTATAGTTATTAAAATATTAATAGTTCCTTATTAAATTAATTTCTAAGCGTTTTAATTCGCACTTTAAGCATACTTTTACTTAATAAATTATTATCTCCTTAATACTTATTAGTTTTTTTTACCTTTTATGCTAAGAAAGTATAAAAGTATATAATCTATTTAATTTAGCTTACTTTATATTTTTCGCAAATATTGCTATCGAAATATTACTAATTTATATTTATTATTTTCAAAGTTTTCTAATTCGCACTTTTAACGTACTTTTCATTTAATCATTTAATATTTAATTAGGAATAATACATTTTATTATCTCTTTTAAATTAAAATTACTATAAAATAAGCTACGTTAATTATATTATATATTAATATAGTTTTTAATACAAATAGCTTATAAAAGTACTTAATTTTAAGGGAGATATTAATTAATTTAATAGAAATATATTTAAAATGCTAAATTAGAAATTTTGAAAATAAATCACTTAAAATAATTAATATTTTTAAATCCGTTATAAATAAAAATATATTATTAGTTTAATTAAAAAAGGCATATACTTATTGAATTTATAGTTTAAAAAACGTAATAAAATAAGCTATAATTAATGAAATATTACGTAGTATTATAAAATTATATTTTAAAGTCATTAATATAATCACTTAAATAACTTAAAAAAGTATTTAAAAAATATAAAAGTCTTAACTAGTTATTAGTATTTTTTTAGTAACTAATTAACTAACTAGTGTTAGTTATTAATTAGTTAGTGGCTTAATTAATACTAGTTTTAGTTAGTTAGTGCCTTAACTAATACTAGTTTAGTTAGTTAGTTACTAAAAATTAACTAATAACTATTAGTCATAATTATAACCCTGGAAAAGCCGTTAATATAAATTTTTATTTTTTTATTTTTTAATAAAGCTATAGTTTTAAAGGTTTATATTATTTAGCCGATTTTTTTTAAATATTAATCGGTTTTTTAAAAGTAATAATAATATCGTTATTAATTAATTTATACGCTATTATCGCTATTTTTTTACCGTTTTAATTAAACGTTATATTTATTCTTTATATTATTTAATTAACTATTTATTTCGTTAAAATAAGGTCTTAATTTAATGCTTTAATTATTATTATTTTAACGTATTAAGGTAATATTATTATTTTCGGTTTAGGTTTATATTATAAAAATTATATTATTATTACTATTACTTATATTTAAGTTTTCGGTTTAATAGTTTTTATTATTTTTAAGGCGGTTTAAAGGCTATTTATAGTAATCGGGGTATTATTATTTATATAGCTATACCGTTATTTTAATGCATTATATATATTACGTATTAATAATAGCCGGATTATTTTATTAATAATACTATCGGCTTTATTACGGGATTTTTTATTAATTAAATTATTAAATTCCTATTTTAATTCGTTAATTTTATTTATAATTAAATTTCTTTTATTAACTATTTATATAGTATTTAGGTTTTATATATTTAAGTTTACGTTTAGGTAGTATTAATTTTAATTAAGCCTATTAATGCCCGAATTTACTACTATCGGCATTCTATTTATTATATAAGCGCTGTAAATAAGCTATAGGCACTCGGATTAAGACATTTAATAGCGTAGATTTTAGATCTAATATCGAATTGAAAATTTAACGTTATTTAACCGAGTTATTTAATTAGGTATTTAAAAGCGTTTCCCTTTTTATAATAAGTATAGGTTTATAAATAAAATATTTATTTCGCTTTTTATTATTTTTAACGGTATATTTTTATAAATACTATAAATGCTATTTAAATACCGTTATTAATTTATAATAATACCTTTTATTACCCCTATTAATTTATCGCTTAATTTATATTAAGCCGTCGCTTTAAAAGCTATTATAGATATAATAATAGCGGTATATATTAATTTAGCTTTAATAACGCTATATTTTTATATAAACGCTGCTAGTTTTATAAAGGCTAGCTGTTATATTTTCAGTTTAGCTTTAAAGTATTTAAGGTATACGTTTTAATTTAGTTTCCTATTTAATTATATTCCTAGAAATTTTAATACTTTTAAAAAGGGATCGTTACTTTTTTTAAATATATCGCCTATTTAAAAGCTGCGCGTTTTTTATTAAAATATATTAATATGCTTTTTTTTAAATTAAAGGTTATCTTTTTAATAGCGGCCTATTTTATATATATCTCTTACGCTATTTTTAAGCGGCTATAATTTAGTTTTATATCTTTATTAAACATTATAATGTTAGTATTATTAATAAAACTAACTATTATTAATAACTAGTGCGTTATTAAGGAAACCTTAAAATAAGTTTAGTATTTTTTAAAGTTAATTTTTTAATTCTTTTAGTTATTTTTTAAAGTAAACTTATTTCGATTAAATTTTAAAGAAAAATATTCGTTTAAAATATCATTTAATTAAACGTATTAATTATTATTAATATAATGTTATTTTAATATTAATAATTTTAGCTTTAAATATAAATAAATATTATAGCCTTTTTATTTATAGTTAAAATAGCGGTTTTTAATAATTAATTAAGCTATTTTTATTTAATTTAACTCGTATTATTAAAAAATTAAAAAATAAAATAATTAATCACTTGATATATTATTTTAATTATTACTTTATTTATTATTATAGTTCCTTTATTATTATTTTTTCTATTACCTTTTTTATTTTTTTTATTAAAAAACCTTTATTACGGTTTTACTTTATTTAAATAAACATAAAAATAATTTCGGAATTTTATTATATAAATATATTAAAATTAATTTTAATATTATTATATACATTTATTATTATAAATTATATAGCTATTATAAATTTATATTTAAATTCTACTTTTTATTTACTTTTAAATTTATAAAATAACCCTATAAAGTAAATAAATTCGTTTTTTAATTAATAATAATTCTTACCGAGTAATAATTAAAAATTAATAAATTAATTAATAACGGTTTTATATTTATTAAAATTATGGTATTTTTATTATAAATATTTCATTAGTTTTTTTTAAATCGGTAATATAATCGGAATAAAAACAGTTTAAAAAAGCTATAAATCTTTAAAACTAATACAGCCTAACCGGCTTTTAATATAAGCTATATATACGTTATTTTTATTAAAATAATTAGAATTAACCTTTAATTTATTACTAATTTATTAGTATTAAATTTTAGAAATGTTTTATTTTATATTATATTATTATAATAAATCGGTATAGATTTAATTTTCCCATTATGCCGGGTTTTTTCCGTAATATATATAAATTAACTTATATTATTAGCTAAAATTTAAGCCTTAATTCCTTATAATAATAATAAGGCATTTAATAAAATACCTTATAAAATAACTAAGCTTATTATATTTATATTTAAAATAAATACTTTATTATTTATTTAATTATATATTATAAAGCGGTACTTTAATTAATTTAACTTTTATTTTAAATTATAAATTTTAATATTATAACTTATTACCTTTTATTTTAAATCATTAACCTTATTATTACGTTTTACTATTTTAATTAATAAATCAACTAGCCCTTTTTTATTTAATATTTTAAAATAATAAACCTATTTATAGTTACGATAGATCCCCTGTTAGGTTACCTGACCTGATTAGGTAATCTCCGTATATAATAGGTAGCTAGGTTAGTGGGTTATAAATGACTAACCCATATGCCTACGGGGCAACCCACCAACTTATTTAATGTAAATTCCATAGTATAAGATGGGTTTCTTCCCTATCTTATTATAAATTCATATATGGTACCCATACTAGAGCCCTGCCTCTTATAATAAAAGCCTAGACGTAACTTTTATTTATTATTTATAAATTAATATTTAATTTAATAATAATATAATAAAATTAAGCTACCTATTTTTAAAAGACTATAAAAAGAATACCTTATAGCTTTATTTTTTAAAACATTATTATAATATTTTTTAATATATATTTAATAAAACTTTTTTTATTTATTAGTCCTTTATAATTAGGCTATATATATTTTTAAAAATCTATTATAAATATAAAATATATAGCTGGCCTTTTTATATATCCCCTATAGTAAATTATATATATATTAATTTTATTTTATATAACGGTTATATACTATAATACATATAAGTGGTTAGGTATAGCTAACAGAGACGTATATTTAAAACTAATAACTGAAAAGGAGAGATTCCTTTTTAATGGACTAACTGCTATAAAGGCTTATATAATATAGGTAACTAGTTAGCTAGCCGTATAAGGTAAGGTAGGAGGCCCTATTATTATAACTATACCCTTTTCCGGATAAGAATCGACCCCGATTTGTTTAGGATATAAGTGTGTATATACCCTAATCCCATTTAAGATATATACTATTTATTACTTATAGCAGACTTAAATTAAATCCCTTATAATATATACGTTTATTACCTAAAGCTTACTTTAATAAATTATAGCGAACTAATAAGGTATTAATTAAATGTAGTGGCCCTTTATTAACTGCTTTAATAGAAATAATAATTAGCTTAAATGGATTAATTAAATAAACCTGACTAATTAACTAGTTTTAAGGCTATATTAGTGGTATTTTAAGGGTATTTCGAACCTAATACGTATTTAATTTAACTTAACTAACTAATATAATAGGCTATTTATTAAGCTTAACAACTATTATTATTAATATTAAGTTAGCTAAATACCTAGCTTTATTGCTAATTAACTATTAGCCTTACTAGCTATAGGACGACTGGCTTTATTGGCTACGGGACGACTGATTTTATTATATTAAGCGAGAAATAATAAACCTATTTGCCTATACCAGTAACGGTTTATTAACGGACTAATAAACTAACTAATTAGCTATATTAGCTAATAAATTAATAAATAACGGGACAACTTTAGGGTATACCTAAATAAATAATAAACCGGTATTAATATATTACCGATATTATATAAACGATTAATACTACCGATAATATATTAGGGGTATTATTACATGTATAATTAGCTATATTAGCTATAAATAACTAACCATTTAAAGCGATACGTATTTACTAGTTTAAACTGCTTATTAAAAAAACCCCGTAGGAATAAAAACTAATAAGATATTCTTTATACCACGTAATAATCCCGGATTAATGCCGGGATAAGGGCAATTTACCCTTAAAACAGGTACGAATAACTACTATTAATATATTACTGCTAACGAATAAAGGAAAATTACGCTATTAATAAAGCCCTTTATAATTTATTAATTATTTTATAATTATTTCTTTTTTTCGGATATTTTAATTTCTAATAGGTTTTATTATTATATATATAATAAGGTATTATTTTGCCCTCTTTATCCCTCCGCATACTATCCGTTAATGGGGTTAATAAGGTAGTATTTCGGACTATTTATAATATATTTAAACTTCCTATTAGCTATAGTAGTTTAAGTATAAGGGACTAAAGTACGCTAATAAAAAAGCTATAAAATAATAACGTATCGGCCCCGTTATTAATATAAAAGGTTTCAGCCTTAGCGTTTTTAAAGATATTTAAGTCCCTTAATTCCTAAAATTTTATAGTTATAGCTATTATACCCTTATAGGTACCGGGGAATATAAATAGCTATAATTTTAGCTTATTTCGTAACGGTTCCGATAGTTTTATAAAATAATAATAAACGCTATATATTTACGATTTATATTTATTATTTTAATTTTTTAAGGATTAAAAATAGTTATCGAAATTTTTAAGGTATTAAATAAAGCGTTAACTAGCTTATTTTAGCAATTTAATAATAGCTATTTTATAATAGCCGATATCCTTAATAAATATATTAGTTTACTATAAAAACGCCTTTTAATCGCCTTCGATCCGGACTATTTTTATAGGGTTTTCGATACGGAAACGTTATATTTTCCTATCCTATAATAAACAATATTGGAAATCTATTTTTAATATTACTAGATTAATATAATAACGTAATTTTCGGTATTTTTTAAAGGTATTATCGAAAGCCTTATAAAGGTCCGTTAGCTATTTGTTTTTTTACTTATATATAAATTTTAAGGTAAAAATTCTAATGGATTTATTTAAATTAACGTCTTATTCCGGCTTAAAATCGGAATTAATACGCTATCGTTTTTATAACGACTTTATTAATAAGGAATTATTTATTTAGCTTTATAATTTACGATAGCAGCGTTATAATTTAGCTATTTATTATAATTACTATACCCGTTTTTTTATTTATTAAATAGCCTTTATTATAAGGGCTTAAATAGTTATATAGTTTATAGTAATTAACGGGGCTAACAGGTCCTAAAACGATTCGGGGGTATTTCGAACTGTTTTCGGTAGCGTTTTACTAACGTAATTAACGGGAAACGTAAACGTAAATATATTAAATAACTATAATATAACGATATAGCTATAAATAACCCGGGGAAAGTTATTAAAATTGTGACGGTTATATATTATAATATATATAAGTGGTTAGGTATAGCTAATAGGGACGTATATTTAAAACTAATAATTAAAGAGGAGAGATTCCTTTTTAACGGACTGACTACTATAAGGGCTTATATAATATAGGTAACTGGCTGGCTAGCTGTATAAGGTAAGGTGGGAGGCCTTACTATTATATTTTATATATTTTAAAAAAGCTTTTTATTACCTTTTTAATAATAAAGCTTATTAAATTTATTTAATAAGTTTAGTTATTTAAAAATTTAATATATTAGTTTTTATTCTTTAAAACGGGTTTTTTTTATCGTTATAAATAGCTATTTAAATAAGTTCCATTAATTATAATTATTTAATTACGATAAATAATTATTAATAAACTAATATATATACGGTTTTATTATATTTTAGCTGGATTTTAATAAGGTTTTTTTTAAAATCGTACTTTTTTATAAGCTTATTTCTTTTAAGCCTCGCGCTTATTATCATTTTAAACTATAATTAATATTAAAAATCCCTTATTATAAATCTTTAAACAAATTATAAATAATTAAATCTTAATAATGCGATTAATTAATTAAGTTAAAATATTAATAAACCCTTTTAAGTAAAAAATAAAGTTAATTATTATATTATAATAAATATATATATATATATATATATATAAAGTAAGGCTTAAAGATTTTACTATATTATTAATAAAATAATTAATTTAGAAAAAAGGAAATCTTTAAGCATTTAAGTGGGATTTATAAAGTTTATACATATATATAAATGGTTTATATATATATATATATATATATATATATATATATAATTATACCTAATATAATAATACCTTAAGCTTAAATTATTACCGTAATATTTATTATAAATTAATATATAACTATTAAATTCCTATATTAAATTTTTATATAAATTCCTACTTTATTTAATAACATTTATACGGTGTTTTATAGTATTAATTATATTAAAATAAATTTTTTTATTAAGTAAAACCCTTAATTATAATATATTTACACTTAAATAAATTTAATTTAATTAAGTTATCTATTATTATAATTTACTTTTCCACTGCGATTTAATTTATTTACTTTTATTTAATTTACCTTTATTTAATTTATATTTAATTATATTTTATTTATTAAATAGTTTAATTTATAACGGATAAATTATTAATTAGGCGCTATAAGTATTTATTAAATATATAATTAATTAAACTTAAATAAATTTATTTATAAAATTATATTTAATATTTAAAACCGGTATAACTTTATAATCAGCTATTATATATAAAATTTAATTTAATATATAAATTTTATATATTTAATACTCCTAAAAGCGACTTTTATAATTAAATATAATATATTAATATTAAATTATAATAATATATTAAAGGCTTTAAAAATATATATATTATAATTAAGGTGTTTTTAATAAATGATTTTTCGTTTTAATATAATTAATATTATAAAACATTATATATTTATTTTTTTATTAAAAATTACGATCGGATTTTTAATATTTAAAAATTCTTATTAATAATTAGAAATTCTTAGTTTATTAAATTTAAACGTTAAGTTTATTAGTTTTTAATAATTTTCCGGTAATATCTTTATAAAATATAACTAAAAAATGTAATTCCGGGTTTTATTAATTAGTGGTTTATTAAATAAAGTGCTCGCGTTAATAATTAATACTGGAATTTTAAGTTAATGAGGTTAAAAATACGAGATATATATTAAGGATTCACAATGGAAATAACAGATTACACTGGAATTATATAGAGGTTTCAGAATACTTATGGTATGGCAGGCACTCTCTAGTGAGAGGTGCCTGGGGAGGTTTGGCCGTATGTGGTAGTGGTCAGTGCGCAGCACACTAAATTAGAAATTCCTGGAGGGCACTTGTAATTAGCTCTCCAACATCCTTACACCGGTACTACCCAAATAACAATTCTCAATGCAAGATGGGTTTCCTCCGTATCTTGTTATAAATTCACATATGGTACCCATACTGGGGCTCTGCCTCTTGCTATAGAAGTCCAGCCGTAACTGCTACTACCTAACTATAGCTGCTTACAATTCTCCTATTTATAATCTATAGCCTTTATCGACTATTGCATTTAAGTTCCCGACCTTGTCTGCACCGCATGGGATGAGAACGGCGCGCTATATCTGTGAAACCTGTCAAATTGATTAATCAACTAATCGTATATACATGTCTATGCTGCTTCTTAGGGAGTTCCAGGATTCTCCCAATTAGCATAGATACCCTTTCGAAACTCGTCAAGCTCATTCGGCTGAAATGCGCCTTTGTCGGGGGAGCGTATCGATGTTGGAATCCAATATCCAGCAACCTCTTGATTATCACCCTGAAAGACATTACGATTCCATCGACAAACCCCGTCGTACGCGGGAGGTTCAGCTGTCCGATTCCAGAACTTGTACCATGGCATTGCGAGGGCTACGACAAGAAAAAGTGAGTAGCGTGGACACAGACCACAATCGCCTTGGAATAGGGGGGAAACATACATACGGCAAGCCAGACATAGCTGTCTGGATTGTTGAGTGGCCTTTTCTCAGCGTCGGCTCCGATAAGCAAGACACCTTTCAAGCCGTTTGCATCTATCGTGCCCACCATTTCGTGTTCAACTGTGTATTTCTCATCAGCGCTGTGTTACTCGAAGTGCGCCGCTGGGGTGACTCACGACAGAGGTTTAGGGCAACGTGACTATGCATTAATTCATGCATCATGCTGAGGGAGCCAAGAGGGTGAGTTCCCTGCACTAGCGAGCGGTGTGACATGGTACTAAATCTCCAATCATCCGAATATCCAGGATACAAGCTGCATTCATCGTTCACGAGTCAGCAAGGGTCTTCTTACCCGGTCAGGATATTGCCCAAACAAGAGAAAGGGAATATCAGGTACGTTCCTCAGGCATAAAGAACGTTTCTTATGACGAATTGTATGATATAACATACTGACCTATCCGACATTTTCGCTTCCATAATATGAGGGGTCAGAATTATGTCTGTCCATAACTTCCCCGAGTTAATGGCCCATTGCTGGACATCCATGACATCCTCTATTGCACTCGTCATGACGTACGCATATGCTCGAAGTCCTGGATTCGAAAAGGTGTAGTAGACATTTTCGTCAGCGTTAAACCACCAAGGGATTTGCTGTTTTAGAAAATCTACGCGGCTTCGGTCGCCAGCAGCGCGGTCAATGTCCATAGGATACATGAGCTTCCACATCGTCCTGTTCCAGTCGTCTGGATCGAATTTCCCTCTGATCATGCGCTCCGGGTGTCCGCATCGAACTAAGACATCCGCCGACGGGGTATCGTCTGCTAGTTTGCGGAAGTTATCTATTATTTCTCTCTAGTTAGCGAAGAAAAAGGGTCGGACATAGTGCTCTCTGACTCTTGGCTTGCTCATAGTCCTGCCTCGAGGCTCCGGTCTTCAAAATTGCATCCAAGATCTCCTGAATATTACCGGGTATCGTTTCAAGTCGCAAAGATTCGTCTAGGACCTTGGCAGCCCTGTCATAAATGTATAAGGCCTCTCTCATCCATGTATTAATCCTGTCTAACATGGCACCATTGCAGCTTGAATGTGTATCCCAGGCTTGGCTAACACATACGATGCTGAGGCAAGCGAGGAATGAACTGGCGGGCTTCATTTTGATTGTGAGGAGAAAGAAGATAAATTGAGTTAAAGAAATAAGTGTCATCTGGTTTGATGATATGTGCTAGGTTTGAGCAGCAGATATGGAGAATAAATATACTAAATATACAGACTTTCCCATGCAGAGCGGCGAGTGCCAATAGTTTCTATTTACAGCAGCAGCTCTCGTGATTTCGACCAATGTGTTTGTGAAAGATTGCTATCTCATGGAGTGCAAGGATTCGAATATCAAAGGGGGGTACCAATGGGGATGTGGGTGGTGTCAGCAAGCGACCTCTACTCTTACCAAGACAGGCGAGATACCATTGAATGCTTTGAGACCCACAAGGCAGTAAAACTAATACAGATACTCATTTGAGCAGCAACTGTTGACAACAGTCGTCGTTGTTACGGGTCAGCAACGAGAAGTCCGGAAATTTGGCAGCGGAGGGTCAGCTTGCCTCGAAAATAGTCCAGCCCCATAAAGTGTAGCTGAACAGAACAGTAAGGTTCTTATGGATTAATAGGCTAACATACTGAACACTGAAGTTATTACTTGCATGGCTACTGTTCTGTGAGACGGTATTGCTATATTCTATGTGGTCATTTATCATTAATGACAAGAGCTATCATTTGATGTTTCTCATCGTCTTTCCTTTGGTTATAGCGTCTTTTCCACAAAGCGCTTACTTCTATAACTCGTCTGGCGCCATCTAGTCACAAACTTCTGCTAGTCTTCTTGTAGATGGCCTAGTCAATTATTTGCGAAAAGCCAGGAATAGTAATACTAAAAGTAGAAACACTAAAAGTAGAAACACTATAATACAGCCTAATAGCTACATGTAGAGTCGAGCCCAAGACCAGACAACTTAAAGAGGTCTGTTTTACCAGCCATGATCTAAACATCGGTACAATTTCTCCCCACAAAGTTTCATTTCATCTTTTTCGGGTTTATTTCGTAGAATATTCAGGATGGTCCAATTCAAGTACGGGGGGGCGTGTTTCGCTCTTCTCATCCAGGCCACCGCAGCACAGAATCCTGCATCGTCCTCGTCTGCTTCTGGTACATCCCACAGCGGCTCTTTGGAATCACACTCATCAAAGTTATCGACTTCTTCAAGCAACCCAGCTCACACAAATATTTCTAGCTGGAGCCCGTTCTCGAGCCAGTCTCTGTCCAGCACTGTGATGGTCACTGTGATAACAGAATCGTTGACCTCATTAAGCGGATCTCGAACGCAGTCCAGTTCGGGTTCTGCACACGTCTCTAACGTTCCTTCTAGTAGCATAGCACTATCAACGACCTCCGGGCTGCCCTCGCAAACCGCTTCAGTCAGTACGACTTCACAGAGTGCATCAACGAGCCCAATAATTACCATCATTCCTGGTGGCCCTCTCGCCACCTCCACAGCTTCGGCTGTGTCATCTCAAGTCAAAGGGGCTAGCTCGATCGTTGCAGCTCTGCAGGCGGATCCAACGAACACTGAATTGGCCCAGCAAGCTGAGCGGGAGCTCTCGAGCGCCAAAGATGGTCAGTAATTTCTCGACTGTTTCAGGGACTGTCTTTCCTTACTTCGTCTGTAGCCGTGGAAGCTGCAGCAGCCATTACATTGGCTGCACTCCTCCTGGGTGCTTTCACTACTCTAGCCAGCGCTATCGGGGGCGCTGAAGCAGCAGCAGCCGCTCTCGCAGCTGGTGGGGCCGTAAATGTTGCTGCTACGGTGGCAGCTTTGGCCTCGGCGATGGCGGCTGTAGATGCAGCACTCGCCGAGGTTGAACGTCTATCTCAAGAGCCGGAAGACCCTGATGACCCCGAGGATTCCACGTCCAAAGGCGAGAGCACCACGGATGAGTCATCATCAACCAAACAAAGTTCGACAAGTAGTAGCACAAGTTCCTCTTCATCTTCCTCGAGCTCATCAATTTACCAGCCTACGGTGACTATAACATATCCAGAGGAAAATTACATTCAAGGTACGTCAGACCGGAAGAAGAGGATGGACTCGCTGACTAACTATTCACAGAGGACGTTACAATACCTTCGATTCCCTATGCTGACCCCATGACGGACGTAGTCACTTTCGGAGGGATGGTGATCTACTGTGATACAAATCTCTCCAGCTCACCTTTTAGCAGCACAGTGATGACATCAAGTGGAAGCATGAGTCTGAATTCTAGCGCCGTTTCTAATCAGCCAGCTTCCACCACCTCGTTAATATCGACTATGAGCGAAAGTTCTTCCATTCCCAGTTCCGGTATATCGTCTACCTTGGCCCCCAGCACCAGCAAAGATAGCTCTTCGATCACAACGTTCGTGACATCCACCTTGAGCTCTTCCGAAAGCAGATCAACTACAACAAGCACATCTGTGTCGCCTAGTTCCACAGCAGGAAGTGTCGCACCGGATGTGACCGTCACCACTATGAGTGCCACGCCGTCGTGCGTGCATGGCTACGCGGTAGGCACATCTGCGCCCATTCTTTACCCCTTTTCCTCAACCAGGAAACTTCCCACTTCAACTCGTCGAAGAGCGCTTGACTTCCGGCTCAAATATCTTCCGATCGTAATCCAGTGGATTATTTGCTGATCCGGGGTATTATAGACGCCGTCGATGCATGCTATTGTCTCCGCCCCCGCTGGTGTTGAGTCTATCAACATTCACGTTCCTGCAGCAGACCAAGAAGGCACGAGCTGGACTCTTGGTTTCAGCCCAGGTTTTGGCGTGAATCCATTCGATAACGTGAATAGTTGGCAGGTCAAGGTTGATATTCAGGGGAAGGGAGGCTCTCCTAACATAGTGTCGAGTGGATCAGCTGGACAAGAGATCAAATGGGATACGCCTAATAATGCTCGTAAGCAGCCAAGTCCATTCATCTTCGTTTTCGAATCAATGACTTGCTTACTCATCTCCCTGGTGGATAGACAATACTGTCATCCAATTGCTATTCAAAGATGGCCTTGATACCCAGACCTACGGCATTGACCTGTTGGGGCCTAGTAAAGCCTGTATGCCGACATCGTGCAACAGTCCTCCGACGACTACTGTCAGAAACGGGGCGCTCTGCACGATAAACGCATGCTCCAATGATGTTATATGTAACCCGACCAGTACTCCAACGCCTAATCCGGCTGGCACGAACGTCGTACGTCTCCATTCCCACACTGTATGGAGAGATCTCTAATCAAGAAATGAACAGCATGCTGTCAATGGATGCGTGAGCATCAATGAAAGTCCCCGCTGTGATAAGGACGATGGCTATAGTGAGCAATTCCTTACAATTTATCGATGCTAGATCTTGGACTTCTGGTAGACTAACACCGTGGGATCAGATGTGGCCAATACGAACCAACCTTATGCTCACGTGCCCCTTTATGCAGGATTCAACAGCTCGTATACCAAGGCAGGAGATGTCCAGCCAGGCTGCTCGTTGGAAGCTAACTGGCCTGCTAACTATGGCGATATTTACTTCCATGCGGACGACGGATGTTTGTATGACAGCTCCCGTAAGTGATCCTCTTCGGTTCTATCATCATCTCTCAAAAACACTAAGATCCGAGTCTAGAGAACAAAATATGGGACCAATGCTGCAAGTCCGCTACAGATAAGAAAGTTCCGAATCCGTATGTAAAGAAAGGCGCCTCCTGCAAGCGAAGGCCAGCCCCCCTTGCCGTTGAATACCAAATCTACGGCAACGGATGGGTGACAGATAACGGCGAGAAGCTACACCGTGAGATTAATGGGTGCTCGCTTACAAGCGTGACATTTTGGGGCTTTGGCAATGTTGAAAGTACACAAGTTGATGGGTCAAGTGCGAACCTGGGCGACTACACGACTGAGTTCGTTGCGAGTTTCCTCATTGATGTGTTCTTTAAAGACGGTTGTGTGGGACGTGCTATTCACAGCGCAGGGGGTCCAGACGGTGTTAAGTGCTAAGTTGCAGACAGCCAGGGACAGTATACACTGCAAAACATAGTGCTGCTGCGGAGTCTAATACTGGTAACATCAATATTCTTACAAGCGCCTTAAAATAAAATTCAGTGTCCTTCTTAGGATTGGTTAGGAACCAAGGCCCTGTGTTTGTTTGGCAGCTGAACTTAGGAGTATAACCCAAACAGAGCCTCTAAATGTTATTTTGCCCTTTGTCTTACTTTTAATATTCTAACAATAACGCAATGGCTATGGCAAAACAGAGATTGTTATTGGCACACTCTTAGTACAACTTATCTAACACTTATGATATGTGCTATTAGCACGCCGCAGGTTATATAGCTGGAACTTTAAAAGCATGAGTTAAAATGAATAAGTAGTCTGCTATTAATTAAATAATTAGGTATTAAATAAATAGCTAAAGGGTTATAAGGCTTTTAATATAAAGGGTAAAATATTATTAATATATAGTATAACCGGTGCTATATTTATATATTATTTTAAATTAAATATTTTTTTATATTATTTATTTTTTAAATGGTTTTTTTATTATTTTTAATAATGTTTATTATTATAAGGTTATTATAAGGTTATTATTATTTAGCTTTAGTTATTTTATATGTCTTTTTCATTACGAACAGTTTTACTTGTTACCCCCCTTGTCGTGGAGGGCTGACTCACTACGCCGATTCTTATACCATATGTAGGTGCTCGTGTGCCTTCTAGGAAAGCTAACCTTGCTGCAACTTTTGGGTGGCAGCATCAACTGTTAATCACGCTCTCACAGCTAAATACATCTACTGACCACGGCGAGGATCTGGTGGGATAACCATACTCTGGAATAAAGCCATTGAGGCCGTCTTGAAAGATCCCGGCCGCTGGACGGTGTGGTAAGACATAACTAGGTCTCTCACCTCCCATTGAGCCGCCATAGTGATCTATAGAGACTTCCCTAACTGGGCGCGAACCTCAGATATACAACTCTAATCCAATAAATTAAGCATTATTCAGGTAAGCGGAGGAATCTGAAGGTAAAGTATTTGCTAAGGATAGGCTTCAAGCTCAGAGAGCTTCAATGGATGTTAAACACCCGCCATGCCTAGATGTTACATAATGCAGCTTGGATCCCGAATGAATTTTCGATATGATGACTGTGTGTTCTCGTCATTGGGCTCGCTGTTCCGTCCCGTCTCGTCTTCCATAGCTTTTACTGGGAGGCCCGGACTTGACAAAGAAATACTTCGGTAGTTCCCTTGGAGACTCTCGGGCGGCATGGGGGTACACCTGTGATTTGATGCCAGCGTAGCTTCAATATTGACCATTCGGTCTGGCCTGGTCTGTCCTGGATTGCATTTCACATGGGTTCGTACGGAAGGCAAACTTCTTTCTCGCCATGTTGACTAGTTCCGAACCTATTTGTAGCAGTGGCTGATGCAGTGGCCGAGGCGTATCGTATCTCTGGGACCACTGTTACGAACTATAGACCCGGACTTCCTCGCCATTCATTGTACTGTCTTGTCCGGCAAGGATGTACTCTCAGGCGATGCTTCGGGGTGAATCCCGGCAATATCTTCAACGGGTGGGTGGTCTGCAAAACCATTTCTGCCGCATTCCTTAATTATCTCTAGTGTTGGTCGCTTCAAACTTACGTAGTACAGCAGCCATGCTTCACCCCTTTCCGGGATATATAAATATCCCTTTTCCGTAGCTAGGATAACCCGGTGTCAGCGGTGATGCTAAGATGGCCTACTCGTACGTAGGACGAATAGAGACAAGAAATTTGCTGTCAAGGATAGGGTTATCGGAGCTGCCGACCACGCTATCAGTTTGCATTTGTTTTTTTGCCTTATGTCTAGTATTTTTGTATTTAGTTGCCTTTTGTTGTGTGCCTAATCGTTGGGCAAAGAAACGGGAAACGGCAGCTTCGCAAAAAGTCGCAACGATCTCTTTTGCTGTTTATTTATTACACTATTGCTTCTCTAGAGGAGTTCCAACGTCCCTACGTCATAAGGAGTGTTTTTCCGCGCCGTGCTTATAATTTATATTATCTATGTCTAGAATGGGTAGTGATTGTTTGTTTTTCCGTTTGTAAAACACCTGAGATCCTAAATCTAGACCGATGAAACGCTACGATGATAATTATCAATAGCTCTGCCAGCAGATTTGGTGCGTGGTGACTCCTACGATTACATAACTGCTAACTAACCACAGACTCTACAACAATAGGGGTATAAATCAATTACAGCTATTTGCAGCCAAGCTACATACTTTCATATTTATCTTTGCTCGCGCCATATGTACTAATAGTCTACATCATTTTGCTGAATGCTACAAATTTTTTTTTTTAAACTCTACCTAAAGACATCTCTAAAACAGCCTTTATACTATCAGCTGTCTTTTACGAAATAATTACCATATTAAAGGCTATTTTAGAAAAAAGAATTGCCTCGAAGAAAAGCTTGGTAGCCTTAGCCATATCAGCTATAGCTGTGTGTGGAATTGTTAGGCTAGGGGGGGTGTGGAGGTTATAGATCAGGTTATTGTTAGAAAGCGGTTAATCAGCTACACTAGAGTAGCCTCAAACATAGTCATGGGGGATAATTTTGCGGAGGGGTGAGCCGATAATTGCCGTTTCGATTTCCACGCCACGAAGAAAGGAGAGAACGTGAGAGGCGATGTGAAACGATTGTGACTTGGTTACTCCACTATCTGACCTACTGTAAGATTATTTTAACCTAGTGTGGTGTAGGTGCTTAGTCTTTTTTTTTTCAAATTTTTTTTTTTTCATGGAAACCCTCATTCTCCCACAGTGGGCTGATTCTCTGTAGTATACTGTTATTCTCCCCCACAAATATGAAATGATTCCTGGGAGACATGCGGTCAGTGCTGTCATATTTCGTAACTACAAAATGCCGAAAATTCTGAGCAGAGTAGGTTTAAGAGCCCGGTGATAACACCTTGGACCTAGGTAGAGGTCGTCTGCTTGATCCAACAGACCAGATGATGGCTGATATCATACTGGCGGCCTCCAACCGAGACGGTTGGCACGGATTCATCCATGATGATGGCATTCGCCATAGTTATAGAATGTATCGCTGCTGATGGGCTCAGTCCGTTTTTGCCTGAGAAAAT
The DNA here is from genome assembly GCA_022376535.1 of Xylariaceae sp. FL0662B. Classification (NCBI taxonomy): domain Eukaryota; kingdom Fungi; phylum Ascomycota; class Sordariomycetes; order Xylariales; family Xylariaceae; species Xylariaceae sp. FL0662B. The sequence goes on from JAJJKD010000116.1 coordinate 38,418, forward strand.
GGAATAGGCGTCGCTATCTAGTGCGGAAGTCAAAAGCTGAATAAAGTTGTCCTCATTTTCTATGTAGTCGCTCCCGTATTTGATGGCAGTATAGAGCTTGTAATCCTGAGGTTCGTCTGGACAAGAGTGGTGAAAATGTATTAGGTTAGATATTAGAAGTAGATGGCTAGAGCCATAATGAATAAGCTAAGGGGCCCCATAAAGCAATAACCGAACGGGGTTGATGTCTGATAAACTGAAATACATACCTAGGCGGATGTCTTTAGGCATCAACAAGCAAGCCACGCAAATCCACGACCCTCCTCGTCCAAAACCACATCTAAGGATAACTTTTTGCACTCATTCTTAGTTTCTTCCCCTTCTTCCACTGCTCAACCCTATTCCTGTTCAAGACCGCGTTACCATATTAGACGGGAACAACCTTCTCCCCGTCCTCACCAACAATCACGCCCTGGCTTAGTAGATCTAATAAGCCTACATCACGCTGTGCTTCAGCCAGCATCCGTGCGTCTTCGGCACCAGTATGGCTCTTGAAGACCCTGATCGGCATTAGTACGTCTTTTCGCAAAAGTTATTGGATATCCACTCACCTATCCATATCCTCTAGTGTAGCATTCTTAGTCTCAGGTAGAACGAACATAACCCAGAAGAAGCCGCCGAAGAGGAACACAGCAAAGAAAATATAGGTGCCCCACGCCCAGGCGTCAAACATGGGTGGCACGAAGAAGGCGATTGCAAAATTGTTCACCCAGTTGCTTGATGCGCCGATCGACGCGCCCCTTGCGCGGATACTGAGAGGGAACACTTCGGAGATGAGAACCCAACTAGCTGGCCCCCAGCCGTAACCGAAGCCGGCGATCTAGATGGACGGACAGAGTCAATAGAACGTACGAAAAAGTGGTGGAACAGGCAGTATTTGTGAATGGTGAAGGATGCTAGACAGCGACTTACGTAAACCCAGATCAGCACCACCGCAGCCCAACCAGCGTCCTTGTGGTTCGGCCAATCGTGTCGAAATTTTGCGACGATAACGCCTACGGTCACCATGGAGACGAACATGATGACTGAGCCAGTGAGAAGCATTGTCTTGCGGCCCCATTTATCGATGAGGACCTGGATTAGTATTTAGCAGGTGAGTACTCATACCGCTGGCGCCTTGATTTGCATACCATCGCGGGCAAGGTACTGATCATGAACACAGAACCCGTCACACCTGTCGCTAGGAGGGCGATCGTACCCTGATCGAAGCCGAAACTTTGGAATACATTAGAAGCGTAGTATATTATAGCGTCGATACCTGTTACGAGATTAGCCAGTGCTACCACCTATATGAGGATCACTCTTTTTAACAATACCTGACCACTGTTGCCAGAACATGACGAGCCAAGCAGTCACGACGCGCTTGAGGTTGTCCCACGACCGGAATAGTTGTACATATCCCGAGAGCTCGTAGATGAAGATGTTCTTGTCCTCCTATGACGCATGATAGTCAGTTAACGAAGTACGCCTTAATATAAATTATAAAAGTCCGAATCCGGTGTGTACCTTGGCAGCAAGTCGCGGGAATTGCTTCTCGACCGCGCGACGCTCAAACAAAGCCTCGGCTTTGATTTCCAGGAACTCGGTCTCGATTAAGGGATCGCCCACTTCCTTCTTCCGTAGCCAAGCAAGCGTGTTTAGTGCCTTCTCCTCCCGCCCAACCTTCACCAGCCACCGTGGCGAGAAAGGCATCCACCATATGCCTATCGCAAGCATAGCCGCAGGTATGCCCTGTATGATACTCGGAAGCCTCCAGGCGAGGTTGCTCTGGGTCTCACCAATGCCGCCAATATGGTTACTCCCATAGCCAGTCCAAAAGCTAAGCATGATGCCGAGGATGGTCGCGAACTGGTAGAAGCTAACAATGAATCCTCGCGTCTCCGGCGCCGAGATCTCGGCGTTGTAAAGCGGGCCCACGCCGCTGAATGTGCCGACACCGAGGCCCGTGAAGAAGCGGCCCGCATACAGAAGACGTGGGTTGCCCGGAGTCGCGCCGATGTATAGGTACGAGCCCAAGATCACCCAGCAGCACGCCATGAACATGGTGTACTTGCGGCTGAATATTTCTCCGAGCAAGCCAGCGGATAGCGAGCCCAGAATGCCGCCCACTTGTAGCACGGAGGTAAGCCAGCCCGTCGCCGTGGGTGAGGAGACGACATCTTTGAAGTTGGTTGTGAAGCGATACATGACGAGGGATTGCGAGAGAACCCCTTGCTGGTAGCCGTATTCAAAACCACCAAAGGACGCGAAGAGGGCAATCACGACGAGTTTAGGATTTGATAGGATGGAATGCCATCGCGAAGCGGCCGCCGCCTTGACACGCCACTCGGCTGTTACGGCTTGGAGGTGGTCGTCGCCACGCTCCGCCGGGGTGTCGGAGGGTTGTGGTTGTGGTTGTGGTTGTGGCTCGGCCATCCTGATTTATTCGTCTTGAAAACTGTTCTAGCCCTCAATATTGGTTGGACTATGTTGTACTATCATCGGTCATTGCGGCCTGTGACTTTTATATGCAGCTCGCATAGGTAGCCAAGGGAAAACGGCTGGATACGGCATCTTGAAGCACCAGCTCACCCCATCTCGATGGCTCTCCGAGTCAGGCGAGGCACATAACCTAGTAGCTGGTCGAGGTATAAGGTAGGATGATGTTATATTAGTTGTGGTCTCACCACGCCTGTCGACCAATAGCGAAAGTGGCTCTTACAATATGATTATACTATGGACGAATGATGCGGAGGGTGTTCAGGGGTATTCAGCAAGCATGGAACCCAGCAGGGAGGGCATGGTGCGGGGGAATCTGGGGTTGTCTGTAGTCGTCTGCAGCACGCCCTGCTCGTAATGCAGGTATTTAAGTCATCCATATCTGGCACTTGGGATGACTTATTAACCTTGACTAGTTTAGCAGTTAGAAATGGACACAGCTGCGAAACTATCTAAGAAGAACACCTTTATTGTACTTAACGACTACACCTTTGTTATATTATATATCACTTCAATATTTGCTGTACAGGTAGCATGATAGGATATAAATCTATAAATATTTTTCATTATTTTTTCTGATTAGAATTGAATTTATTGCAACTTCATGAAAGTTGACACTATCCAGTTGACAGGGGGTGCTTTTCTAATGACGCCGTTCTTTTTAGGTAGTATTCTCGTTGAATAGTAACGTTACCTAGCTTCGTACTACTACTAGGGATGCTTAAATAGGCACTTGTGCCCGAAAACAAGGTGTGCACGCCCAGAGAATCTCGTCAACTAGACTACCGTAAGAAACTGGCTATTTGGTTGTTGAGGCTCTGCTGCACAGGTCACTTCTTAAGAGCCTCTGCAACAACATCCTTTGAAGTCGACTATTCCTCATCGAACATCCCCCCCGGTAATAAGAAGTAACAAAACTATGCGGATTTTCCTTAATTCCCACCCCTGAAAGTGGTCACGGGATCATATCAAAAAGGGGTTTAGCTCAACAACCAAACAACATGGTCCAGGGGCTACCAACCTTTGGGGTTCGTCCTATATGTATTCCCGTGTTATACCCCAAGACAAAATGTACTTAGCAATAGTCTTTTCCAATGCCGGCGTCTTCTTGGCCGTGTGCTTATTTATAATAAGTTTTTCGTCGCAGTGCAACTGTCGATATCCTTGCGATCAATGCAGTTCGACCGTCAGGCCATTATCAGGAGTCTTGAGGGCATGCCATATCGATATCGTGAAGATAGTATGTAAACAGAAGATCATGGCTATTTTTGGAACGGTGGATCTTTCAAAGAATCTCGATTCAAAACGACGGCCTCTTTTGGAATAGTCTTTGTTAACTAAATGTGACAAGCATCGCGGGATAAAGTTTAAACGACGAGAACGGAGATCTACGTATCCGCGTCGAACGAGATGGTGGTCCAGATCCAGCTCTGGTAGGATTCAGACAGACCATCGCTTGTTGGCGACCGTCAGTTCTCGGTCCTCTTTCTCAGGATATGCTGGTATGCATCACAATTCCTTCACTCCCCGGCCTACTAGCAGTATACAGATCTGTACCACTGACGGCATTAGTGGTGTGACTCTGTTAAGCATTCGGCCCGTTTCCAGACTGAAGTTTCTGTGCCAAGGCCAAACCAACGCCGTCTAGGTTCATGTCCCCGAGCCATTGGGATACACCTAAAAGACACCGTCTGAAACAAACCCACGAATGAGTTCGAGAAGAGATGCGATAGCGCACTTTCTGGAGCCTCTATATCTCAGATAGGTGTAGTACGCTTCTAGTATAGTATGTCCGTAAGGGGTAGTGAACACTTGAAGAATATTCTAGGGTTCTGACCAGAAACCCGGTTTCGATCACAGCACGCTGCCAAGACGTTTAGATCGAATTTCACTCTCACCCGCTGGCTTGGGCGAGAAGAACTGCCTTACGATCCTGTCAATGCAACTCATGTCTAATCTTGACGACGTGATTGATGATTTCAATGTGTTCGCGGAGCGCACCGTCCGGGCCTGCCTTGGCGAGTTTTGAGGGAAACGTGACTATCTACGATTTACTCTGCTACAACTTCAAGCCCATACGCCCCCGGGACATCAGGCGTACCCAATATATTCCGTGCTACAAACAGATCCATGGCCGCGGCGGCTTTCAGCGCCTTTCCCAATAGTCGAATTGACGGCTAAGGTAGATGATAAATAACCGCTATAATCATTGTTTCCGCCATCTATGACTCTGTCAATTCTATCCCTGATGTTAATACCGCTCTATTATCCTACAGTTACTATCTTGCTTTCCTTACGAAGCCCTTCGCCCGACTCCGCTACCATGCCCGAACCATGACTTGTCCTTACTCTCGAGGCTCCCTCCAATCTGTGTCAGCCGGGCTTCCAAAATGCCCACTAGAGGATTCCTCGCCGCTCGGGACAGGCAAGCCACAGTGTGCATGGCTTGACCAGCGATACCATTGTCAATATGAACGTTGAGTTGGCCAATGAAAGCGAAATAATCGTGAGCGAGTCTGACAGTGCTAACGTCTCGTTGACCATGCGAGGCGCGGGTCATTAACTTTGGCATCATCGCCAGTTTTGAGACTCATGTCTGCCATCACCGAAGACAAGTTTGAACTCTTGTTCGAAGAAACGAGCAAGTGCCGTAATAATAGCACTCTGTACGAGGCCATATGCTACTGTCGAGGCGTGTAGCCCGAGTTGCCCGCAGTGGCGTGTGAAGTACTCATCGAAATTGGTGGCCGCGATGTACAATACGAGGATTGTGTGGGAGGCGCCCGCACTAGCTCAGTTAGATGTGATCGTGGCAAAGAAATTCCGCGGCAGAGAAATCGTATCTCATCCATACATGCTCAAAATTCCCGAAATCTTGACCGCAATACCGCTCTGTCACTATTCGATAGTAAGCTTATCAAACTAGAGGTCGGGAAAAAAACAAGATAGGTAGCATGTATAACACCCTTGACCTAGCGGTCAGCCGTTGATACCTACGAATAACATTTACAACCTCATCCCTTTTACTAACATCACATGCTATGGTTTCGATCATGACGCCTCGAGTAGCGAGATCTCATCCATTAGCAGTCATGCCGCCGGCGTAATTACTCACCGCCCCAAGGGAGTAACGAAATCGTAGGCGCCACGGTCAGAAACCCACCTAAAGATAGATCGGTCGAGCCCTCCTAATCTACCTGTAATGACATAACGTGCTTTAGAGTCGAACGTTGCTGCTGGCAGCGTTTGGCCATCTTGACGAAGAGTTCGAGCTTTGGAAAGACTACCAACTTTCCTATATGCTTACTCTTAAGAAAGCTTCATAGACACTGGTCTAAATTCGAAGGTTCGAAGACGGGAAACACACGAATAGGTGAGACGTGGCCTTGGTAGTATAGCTCATCCACTTGCCTCATCGGCTGGCGACAAAGCGAAAGTTAGCGTTTTTCTGGAAAAGCTCCAAATCGATTCCCTTCACCTTGAGCACGTCCATCTATCTAAGGTCAATCAGGTGGCCTGGTGCTTCCGGGAATTTGGTCAGGAAATGCTCCCCAGTGACGGTGTCGAGAATGACATCAAACCCGCCCCTGCCGATTCTTTAGGCAGCATGGGATATAGTTGCGGCATCACGTAAACGGGAGAAGGTGATTTTCATCAGTTTGAGTATCCAGAGTTAGCCGGAATGGAAACCTTGCCAGCGCTACCCATTATGGCAAAAACCCTAGCCCCTTGATATCGAGCAAGCCAAATAGACCCCCGCCCTAGCTAGACCTCCGTTCCCAAACGGTATGAGAACCTTCTGCTCTCGTTAACCTCGCGCAACATGGTGAGAGGAGTAGAAGGCAGTCATATAGACCGAGGGCATCGGGGCTGCTTCCGCCAGATCGTCCCTAGATCAGCGCTCAGATAAGCCGGCGTTTCGACTGGCTCCGTGTACATACTACGTTCCGCGTCCGACACGACGCGGCTCACCCACATGTAACCATTTAGCCGCGCAAATTCGCAGAGCTGGCTCTGTTTCGAGGACTCGTCATATCTAAGCGTACGCTTGTGATTTATAACGCTTTAGATAAGATCGGAGTCTCCAACTTAATAGTCCCCAGTATCGATATTGATTGAGAGAAAGCGGCTTGCGGGATTCTTGGTCGTAATCTCTCGAAGCAGCCTTATCACAAACGCTCCGCGAGGATGACGGCCTCCAGTCAGGCCGCTAGATGTCAGCCATACTACACTATGAGCATATCAAGCAAGGTATTACCCATTACTATCAAAAACATCATTTTCGCAGCCTAAAATGACAGGGCGTGTGTACTTGCAGGCACAGTCCACAATATCTCGTTGACTATAGAAGTTGCCGGCGTAGCTGCACGACGCCTGAACTCGGCGACAATTTGCCCTAGGAGGGGCTGGTACACCCGTGGCCCTGTATAGAAGAAGATGGATGACCGCACAGTCTTGTTCAACTCGCTATAAGCCCACCTCAGAAGCCTGTTCTCCACGACGAGTAGATACAAGAACAGAGGTTAACTCGTATAGATTAGGATAATTTTACGTATCGTCTCATTATAAAGAACGCAGCCCTACGCAAAGGTGTATCACAGGTCTGCTGATTAATAAAAGGGCCTTCGGTCGTCAGAGGCGCCCAACCAAAATTCGCATTCGTGTGGGTTCCTGCTAAATTCAGCTTGTTAACAAGTTCTAAAAGGCTGCGGCCACGCGCCAGCGTCCCGTCCATACAGCTCTTTGGTCCTCGACGCACCTACAAGCCCAGGGCGCCCAGCGGCTTAACTCTCCCCTTGGTTGAGGGAGGTCGAATCCCGCCGCGTACAGATGTTTCATAGATGTCTGCTATAACTAAATACTAAGTAATTGTATCGGTGGTAGTCTGTGCACATATGCCTTATGTAACTATACGGCTTGAGTTAAAAGCCTGAAGCTTTCTCGAAAAAAAGAAAGTCAACGACTTTATTAATAATACAGCCAGATCATTAAGCCTTGTCTTTTATAAGCGTGTTAGTTACGGTTGAACTACTATAGCAAGAAGCAGGCTCTGGTATGGGTACCGGTTGTATATTCAATTATATTACGACGGGGAGGAAATCCATCCTACACTATGGAATGTACGCCAGATAGGGGTGCGTTACTGATAGGGGATAAAACGGTTAGGTAATTCCATAGACTGGCCAAATAACAATTTAGGTTACTTACGGAGTATAGGATAGCTACTTTTAAAATGAGCGTCACTATTATACGATTGGGAACGAATGGTGTAATAGATCAACGGGCCGGAAGAAACCCTATGTCTTCGGCATGCATGTTGAACTAACTTGCTTTGCTGGGTGCTGCCACTTTGTTGGATAACAACATAACCTAGCCGGTTCTATGAACTATCCATACGCCAAAAAAGAACAAAAACCCGGAACCTCTCAACGCCAGGGGAAAAGGTAGAGTGCATGGGTCGTAGATTCGCACCAAAAAGTTGCGTAACCCTTTTCTCCGTTAATGTCTCAGGCCGACTGTCTTGAAGATAGGCCCCCCCCTTTCTCCCCGCGCAGCCTCGGAACGTGTCTTGCATTCGTTCGTTCCACCGAGACCCGTCATCGCGTACCCGCATTCGAGATACCATTCTCTCGAATATTGAAAGTACCACGTGCTGGCCACCCCCCACCGATAGGCAGCCCACACACACACTCTCTCTCTCTACTCGTACTGACTCTCCATTCGAGTCCCCAAAATCATGTTCCTGAGGTTGTTTCGCGCGCTCCACACGATGTTCTCAGTCGTGCCCTTCTCGCGGACCTGTCCGTCTTGAACAGTCTGGATGTCGCTATCGCCACCCACGAGACCTTTGGCCTTGTGGTGGAAGAAGACGGGCGGTGTCACGCTGATGCATTTTGCGTCTAGACCCCGATCATTCGCGGCCTCCTCCTCCATTCCCCACGTGGATACAGCACGTCTACACAGCCCGGCCAGCGCGTTATCGAACGGTCCTGTGAGGTGATCGACGGAGAGGTCGAAAAGAACCTTGCGGGCGCCCCGCTGCGAGAGCGCATAGGCGAATGTGCAGATGGGGGCTCCGGTGATGTGCACCCAGCGGGTGTGCTCTTTATTGTTCTTGAAATCGACCAGGCCCGTAACTTTATCCTTGGGAGGTACCGTGAGGTCCCTTTCGATGACGAATTTGCGCGACATGTACTGAATGCCGCGATCGTCGGCAGGTTTTTCCTTGTTCTCGTCGAGGGTCTCGGGGAAGACCTCTCCGCAGTGGCCGAGCCATATGATGTCCCAGTCGTCGCCATAAGGGGAATTGGGGTCCGAGGCGGACGGGAGGAGAGCCCGGGCACCCTGGGCAACTAGCTCTAGTTGCGGTTTGAGGCGCACATCCCAATCCATATCGTCCTCCATGATGAGAGCCGAGTCAAGTCCGTCGTCAACAATCCTACACACGTACCTTCGTCAGCAGGTACTCATCCATCTCACATTTATCTACGGAACCTAGGAGAGACTACCTATTATTAGGTACTCGTATACTGCGCAGTATAATCCTAACTAGCTACCTACCAAAACAGGCAATCATTGAGCGGAACCGACTTAGACGTACCTTCGAACTGCATTCATATGTCCTCTCCAGCTCCCCAGGTTCGTTTCCCATAACTTCTTTCTGTCGGTGCCGAAGGGAACGGCTTTGTCGGGTATCGTCTCTCCCCTGACGCCATCGACCCACTCGACGTGGAAACCCGTCAGCGCGCTCGTGAGTGAGATGGCATCGCGCTTATCGCTCCGTTCGGGCAGACCGACGACGAAAATCTTCTCGAAGCCGAGGGTATCGTTGGTTACTCGGTTGATGTCGGCGGGTGCGGAGGAGCGACCCTTGTAGTCTTGGCCGTTGAACTCGGCACGGCTAGCAGCGGAGGAGGAGGGGTTGCTGCTTCTCGGTGATCGCGGCGTGAAGAGGACGAGGCAAAGGATAATAGCGAAGGCCGCAATGCCGATTATCACATGCCTTGGTGGTTGGCGGCGGGTGGTCATTTTGGCATCATGAGAGACGGAAACTAATCATAGGTGGGTGGCTAAGAAACAATCGACGAATGAATGAACGAATGAATACGAGAACAACAATTCAAGTTAGAGAAGGACAGATTATAATTGCCAATCGCGCATTTTGCGTGTGCGGATGGCTAACATCAGCTACCAAAAGGAGGCGGCCATGAATAGATTACCTATGTTGTACTGTACATGCGTAATACGAAGTAAGACCAATCGAGTCACGCCAAAAGGCTACCTGAGGTACATACATACGTCCTATGTTTACGAGTCGCTTTCCGTCCCCCTAATCTGGATAGCTTCCGATAGGTAGGGCTCACACGTAAGATTACCTAGTTAAATATACAGTAGACAATTGCTGTTTCAGTCGTACGGTGTACCCCGCATTAAGTAGTCGAAAATACTGTCTAGGTATATCCTGGACATATTACTTGTGTGTCATCTTCATGTTAAATATAACCGTTTCAAGGCTTCATGAATGTCGGCCCAGGTAGAAATCCCACGCAAAAAAGGTAGAAATCCCACAAACTCCACCTCCGCACAGACGTTATATGGGTTCCCATACAAACTAGTATAAAGATTAGTATTGCACGGATAATCTCACATACAATACCTTATATTACTAGTACAACTTACTTAAATATAAATACCATTTATGTTGAATGGCTTAACTGCTATAAGGTGTACGATTGTACGTAATGGCAATTACTGTATGTGTAATGAGGAGTAATAATAGGGTATTGTATTGATCTTTGTCTCCTATTATGAAAAGGGCAAAAGTGAGGGGATTATCGTGCGATAGATGTATGGAATCTTAGCATTAAGCTAGATTAGTTAGCCCTGATCCTACGTGCGAGCCATACGTATAAGCCTCACGTGCGGCACGACTGAATATTATTCCAACAATTTATATATAAAACATTACCGCATGTCAAATACTACTTAGTACCCTTAAAGATACTATCGACGTTATATATTTAAGTTTTAAGCTTAGGGCTAATAGGTTAAGATATAGGTATAATTATAATTGCAATTATAGTTATAACGGTAGTTGTAATGGCAGTTGAAATACTGAAATATCAACACGTCTGGTATTGACAGTCGCGTATATAGGATTTGTACCTAAATTGGTAGGGGTACATACCATGTTAGCGTGAGTTCGGAGATGACGGTATGGAGTTTGTGGGATTTCTACCTTTTTTGCGTGGGATTTCTACCTGGGCCGATGAATGTAAAGGATTAATTATTCAATAAATCAAAATTATTATCAACAATGTTCTATTAATTTATTTGCTACTTATAAATTCTCCGCGAGCTTGATGCTCCCAGCTTCCTCTTCGGCTGCCTCTTCAGCCAAAATGTTGCTGATATCAGCAAACTGATGGTATTGCTGACGGGCCGTTAGGCACTATTGACTGTTACGTCTAGCATCTCATATAGCATCATGAGTTGACTTCGCAAGTGTTGGAATGCCTAAGTGGAGCACTATTCAGACGGACACGCTATTCAGATAATACGAAGTACTATGGACGCCGGCCGTACCTATCATCAAACCCATATACGAATATCCATGGAACAGACACCCGTCTCCCCCCGAGACGCGCCGTATCACTCCATGGATGGTAATACACGCCTGATACATGCTAAAAACGGACATCAAGGGAGCTTTGTAGAGCAATGTATACTTCGGAAATAGAGTACGAAGTAGCAACCTATCTACGAACGCCACCGCATGCTGCGCGACATGTTTGAACCGGAGACCTTCCTCAGCTCTAAGTATAATAATAACATGTTGCCCCTAAAAACCAAAGCCGCATGAAAAATCCGTAGGTCCAATATTCACAAAGAAAATGGACAAAGTGTCGTCTAGAAGTAAACGCCTGTGGTATTGCGCTCCTCTTTCATCGTCGGGGTATCTTGCAGAAATAACCACCATCCTTTCCGAGTTCCGACCAAGGAAATTAGTTTCCACGATTTCAGAACGCCTTTCATTCCGATACCAATGCAGTCCTCTCATCTCCTCGCCGCGTCTATATCTGAGTCGTCATGTGCCGCCGGGGGGTTGTTATCGTGGTCTTCATAAAATCCTCTATGATGCCAGCCGTGAGGCAAAGATCTCCCAGCCCAGAATGCCAACAAGATTGAGTCATGTATCAATCGCAGATAGCTGTAGACATAGAGGGGAATTATCGCCTGTTTCCGTCTGTCATGCTAAGTGGTTTCCGTGGATGATGTCTTGAGCTGAAACAGTATCAAAAGCAATTGCAATGTTGAGTGCTGGTATTGGGTTATATGCAAGGGAACATGTTCCTCGCCGCCCAGTACCTTTTGCCCGATGCATAAAAATAGTAAAAATAATAGTAGAAATAGGCGTAGTCCATGAAACGAGGTATGCGACAACAAGGAAGCTGTAATCAGTCAAAAGCCTATCTTTTCCCAAGGGCCCGCCGACAGTAAAATCTTCCAGTTGAAGCTGTTGTAAATCTGAAGACTTTACAGGCCTCATGCAAGAATATCGGATTGAAGTTCTTCAATGAACTCATCTAGGTAAATAACCTGAAATCTATCGCCGTATTTCCCCAAGAAATCGGGGCTAGTCCAAGCTGACGAGATGGTCTTCTTCCAAGTGACAAGTTCGAGCTTCCATCCCATCGTGAGAGCTCGGATTGCGTACTGCATGAAGCCATCGGAAAACTCGGCCTGAGCGGCGTCTCCGGTGGCGAGCACCATTGTTCCGGGATTTGACATGCAGTCCATCATGCTGTTCATCATGTTTAGGTGAAGATTCTCATCAACGCCTTGCTCAGCATTTCTGGTCTCGTATGCGAGAGCCATTCCTTCTTCGGTGGACTCATCAGCACTAGTAGTGGCCACCTCGTAGGAATAAGACGGGGCAAGTCCACGAGGAGAAATCTTGCCTCGTCGCCTCGACCTGTTGTTATTAGGTGATATTTTTTCCTTCTGCACCCGATCAAAAATATTCATCTCGTACTTTAGCTGCTCCGCTTCCAAGAAGTACGATGGCCATTGCACACGTCGACCGGCTGGGCTTCCGATGGAACTGGCAAGCACCCTCTTTTCGACATCTCTGGCTCGTTCCATTATATAAGCGAAGATCTTGAAGGAAAACCGAGGGGCTTTGATCCATTGTTGTAGTGGAATCCGACGTGAAATCTTGTAGGAGTCGCAGAACCCGATGAATATGTTCGACATGTCCACAAAAATGTGTAACTTAGTTGCGCGTTCCGAAGCAGGTGCCGTATTCTCTCGAGCATAAGATGCGAGTTTCGCTTCCAAGATCATACGCATATCCGCATTTTGGGGTGGATAGACCTGACCCAGGCAGGGGCTAGAGTTGCTCGGTACCAGATCATTGGGAGCAGTAGTCAGGAGTGTTTGTAGGTGGTGCGACTGCTGGGCCTCGTTTACAGCAGACTGGGCGCCATATTCTCGCTTCTTGTCAAGTTTTCTATGTTGACGCAGGCTGCGACACACCTCTACGGCCTGTGGCAGGGTGATTTTCCCGGCGAAATACGAGACGCAAATCTCATCGACGGCCCTCACGATATCGGTTCCCTCAACAGAGTCTGAAATAGAAGCTACATCCTGTGGTGCTGGGCAAGCCGGCATGGGCGGTGATGCTGTAGAATAACGCTGCGTATTTTCAACTGGTGTATATATCGCCTGACTGTAAGGAGTGCTATTGAAATTATCCTCAGTGGCTGTAGAGCGTCTCCTCTGAAACTGTCCTTGAGCTTCAACGGAGACAGCACTGGATAGATGAAGTGCCAACATAGGCTTGTCGTGGCTCTGAGTGATACTCCGAGTCTTGGGCCTAAATGTCGGCGCTAGCGGAGAGGACGTCTTACGAGATGCTGGCTTTGTGGACAATTCAAATGGCTCACTAATCTGCCTGTCCCTGGGCGCTGAAGGAATCGTAGCTGGGCTGGATAAGCGAACGCCTTCGCTAGAGGCAACCGAGATCGAACCCGAGAAGCTATTATCATCAGAGCTGAGTGGCGATTGGCGGATGTCCAATTCGCCATCCACCCAAGAACCGGTGCGATCAGCCGTGGTTGATAATATAGTATGACCTGTACAGTTCGTGACATTCTTGTTACCGGGTTGAACGGCATCTCCGTGTTTCTCAAGGGAAGTAGCATTTAGAGATGTGTTGAACTTGAACTGGCGGAAAGTTGAAAGTTCTTCGCACAGAGGAGTTTCTAGCTCCGATACCTCTGTTTCACCGCTGAGGGAAGTTTGGTCTGATCTGCTGGGTGTGATAGTCGCAGTGGAAGGAGTTTGTTGCCAAGACGAACTGATGGGACTTTCAGTGTGGCGGTTGACCACCGAAGTGTGGTAGCTGACGGGGTCCTCCAGACATCTGACAAATTCATGATTGGCAACAGGTTTATTGGATTTGGCAGTGACGAAGTCATCTCCGAGGATACTATGCAGGCCATCTCCTAGTCGAGGGATTGAGATTCTTCTCTTGGTGCCGTATGAACCGCTAGAACCAGGGTATTGCGGAGCAGCTTTCATTTTTGAGTTCTGAAATGACTGCTGGAATTGAACCCCTTCTCTATTGTCTTTGACAGATTTCTTGGGGAGAAGATCGGGCGTAGTTGGAAGATCTGCGTTGAGTGAAAAGCCAGGAAATGGTGAAAAATTAGGCTGCGAGTCCATCTCGATACAAATTACTCCATTAGTGGATTGCCTTTGGGGAGGCCAAACATTGTAAACCATTCTGAAGTCAAGTATAATGGTGTGGCCGAAAAGATTGCTGGTGGATTATTTAGAAGTGAGAGGTTAAGTAGTGTACTATACGACGAACTCCCGTCAAAAATCTGCTGCAAAGTTAGTGACCATCTAATTACACGTGCATTTTCCTTATTGGTTTTGTGTAGGCTGGAGGTAGAATGTGATTTGATAAAGGCAGGACTTATGAATTGAAAGTGAAGGGATGGTGAGATGTGTGTCGAGATAATTGATAACCCAGCACCTGCGACGCTCAGGCGGGGCAGGACTGGGGCAAGACTCGGACACATCTCTACCTGAATAGAATAGGACGATGGGAATCAATTGAAGCTGGGATAATGAGAATTGTAGGGCATACCAAGGAAGAAGATGCTATAGACGGGAAGGCGGGTGCAGGTGCTTTGGACTCCTACTGGGTGTAGTCATATTCGGGTTGAATGAGATCAACATGAAAAGAAGAAGAAAGATCGCTACAGCTTAGGAAGGTGCAGTGAAGAAATCTAAAGAGCAGAAACAAGGAAAGGGAAACAGGAAAAAAGGGTATGGTGAGGAAGATTGGAAGTGTGGAAAAGCACGCTGCCGAAACCAAAGATGATATTCTGCGATGTTCATAATAGATGGTAAGTACGTAGGTAGGTACATGTAGTATATAGGTTATATGGATACTTCAATGACGAGGGCAGCATATTCCAGATGTTAAGCTCTAAACTAACAGAGTTTAGTGGTGGCGGGAGCCAGCCCTGTCAGCCACACAAAGACCCCGCTACCCCACTATCTAACAATGGCAGAATGGATCTGGTACAGATCTACGGGTAGGTACCTCCTACACCTGTCAGGTAGCCAAAGAGTACATGCTTCCTTTCTCTGACCTTCCAGCTTACATGTAGGTAGAGCAAACCTTCCTCGAGGTAATCACCCTTACCAGCACAAACAAACGCTGACCCGTATGTAGGAGATGGTCAGATGACATGCTGCCGAAGCCGGAGTGTTTGAAGCTGGACACAAACGTATACGAGATAGGTAATCAGAGCATGCTAGATCAGAGTCTGGATTCAGCGTAGACACCAAAGTCAATCATGTCATCCTTCACATTGACAACGTTGGCTTCTAGGGAGGGCAAGGGGGGATCAAGGGGAGGGGGGCGGAATGAACACAGTAATCCTCTAATGAGATGCGAAACCATCTATACCGTGCGTTTGTGACTTTGAGATGGGTTGAAGGCAAATGATTATATTGCTAAGAGCGCCCGGTATTCACCCGTTGTGTTCATACGGATGTACCGCCATTATCTATCTAGATTATAATCACACAATCGTACAACGATGTTCGAGTAATAAATGACTAGCGGTCCCAAGGGGACTCGGCTAGAGCTGGTATCTTCAAATTTCTAGAGGTCGACCAACTGTTCCCCGGAAACGCCCCAGAACATACCTCAAGATAGATGAAAAGAAAAGTAGCACGGACTAATCTCCAGCCCTGAGTAATGATCCGCTACGCCAATACAGCTGATCACGGCTTGATCGCGTCGATATCCTTATCGCGAACGCTCCACCCATCATAGGCCGCCTTCAAGATTTCGTTTTCCTTGTTTATGGATTGGACCCAGCCCTTGAACATATCGCTAGCCAGATCGACAACCTCCTGCTTCTTCTGCTCTGTCGCCAATTCCTCCATTTCCAATCGCTTTCTCTCTTCTTCACGGCGCAGCTCGTCCCTTGCCTTGCGCTTTGCTCGACGGTCTTCCACTTCGCGTGCGCGCTCGGCGAGGTAGCGCACGCTGTGACCGAGGCCGGAACTCTCATTAGACACCCCGCGATGCGGCCGATCTAAAGGAGGCTGCGTGAAGAACAGTACACGACCAGACTCATCGCGTTGGAATTGCTCGCGAACCTCATCGGGGATCCTGGCGTTCGTTGCGTCGTCTAATGTGTAGACCTCGACCGGACGCGGCGGGTGATAGGTATTAGTCTGTGCATGCACGCCGGGGCTAGGGAGTGGAGCGACGGGATTCCGAGCGGGCGATGGTGCGAGGCGGTGCGACGTGTCGTAGGCCGGCATGGGATTGTTCATCTGATGAGGGGGATGGTGAGGTTGGTGGGGCACGGGGACTGGGGAGGCGCTGTACTGGGACGGGTATCCATTATAGGCTGGAGGTTGGTGGGTTTGGTGTTGTTGCGACTGGTAGTGTGGAGTCTGCGGGATCTGGGGTGTCGCGTGGCTCCCTTGGACACCTTGAATTGGGAATCCGGGGTGACTGGCGGCGTGATTACCATACTGTGGAACAGGTACCGGTGTGGGACTAGGACGCGGCGCGAAGTGAGGCGGCGCGTACGCGCCGGTGTGTGCAGGCGTAGGGGTCGGCGGTGCCGGGATTGCTGCGAAATGACTTGTGTTCCCCATGGCGATGTCACCTTGACCATCGACAGGACGCGCTGCCGCCGCCTGCATCATGGATGGACGGCGCACTGGTTCAACCGGAGCCTGTGGTGGAGGAGAGGGCGTTGGCTCAGGCGGTGGGGATTCCTGCACAGAAAGGAATGGATTTGTTAGTTGATGTAAGTATTGCGCGCGTGCTCAATAAGAACCTTTTACTAAACTTATGGTGGGAAAACCTTGTGATACAATCGATAAGAGAGATAGATAGCAGAGGGGGGGATTGCGTGGCTGCTTATCAGGTACATGTAGGTAGTTATGGATAGATTGATGGATAGGTCGATGAATGGATGGATGGGTGAATGTGTACAGGTAGGGAGGAGACTAGGCACGCGGGTAGAAATGAAATGAAACATTCATGCAAACAATGCGTTGAAACAGGGCGAAGGACAGATTGACGATTGTCAACTGACGATTGACGACACTTACATTTGGCTCCCTTTCGCGACAGTGTACGGCTCCGATGAGGGGTGGGGCATTTGGGGCTCCCCAAGTTGGCTTGGGTAGGGGATCTGTGGGCTTAGCATCGTCTCGAAGGAGATGTTTGATGGGACTTGGAATCTTCCTAAGCCTGCGAGGCACGTCAAAGAGGTCCATCTCATAGTCCCTCTCCCGCACCTCGTCAGGAACACAACTTGCCCACGTCTTTATCTTGTTGAGCTTATGCTTCTCTTCATTGTACCGTGCCTCGCAAACGTAAACCTCTTTGTCCCTAGGGAACCCGCGCGGACGGCCCTTGTTGTACCGCGTCACGAACATGACGAAGCATCGATCTACAACTTCATCAATCCGATGGTCTCGGTATTGCCCTGTCTTGACTACCTCGTTCTCTAGAAAATGTTTCTCGAAGCGATGAACTGTCTGCTCTGGTCGGTAGTACCAGCAGGCGTTTACCCATTTCTGGCCCGAGCGATCTTCCCAGGTGCGGTAGATTTGAGCGACGATGGGCTTTGTCAAGTCGTTCGGATTGGTGATATGAACCCAATCGCCTAGTACACGATATACACCGTCAGTACTCGATATCGCGGCCTGCGTAAATGCGCGACAGTGCACTTCGACTTACCGACTCTCCAGACCTCCCCCCTATGGATGATCTCCAGCAAGGGCCGCCTGCCATCTTCATCCTCAAAGTCATTGTCGGGCTTGGCCTTCTCCTGTTCAGCCAGCAGACGAGCCTGTCGCTGCAGCTCAACGGCATCCACGTACAGTTGGCTATTCTCTTCATTATACCCCTTTGCATTTTCGAACATCAATTCAATATCTTTCAACGCTTGGTCCACGTTCTGGTACTTCTTCCTCTTGGCCTTTCGCTTGATGAGGTCTAACGCTATGGGGTTCCTGATGGCAGAGAAGTAATCAGGCATGGCCTGTCTGTCCGGGAGCCTCTCAAAGGGGCCAATCATTAGCTCGCCATTTGGGCGCCTGAACTTCCGAAGGCCTTTAAGCAGAGCGTGAATACGAGCTTCTAACGGAGTAAAAACCTTGGGAGGGCGGCCTCGCTTCTTGTGTGCGTCGTCATCCTTCATGTCAGATTTCCGGCTGGAGGGACGGCCTCCACGCCTGCCTCGCCGACGACCGCCTTCATCATCCGAATCGTCGTCGTCATCGTCTTCATCGTCTTCATCGTCCTCATCATCTACCTCCTCATCATCCGGATCGGGAGGCGGGGAATCTTCCGTCTCGGGAATTTCTCCCAAATCGGGTAGCGCTGCTTCTTCGGCGGTGATAGTTCCGCTGTCGACTAGCTTCTGCAATTCCGCCTTGAATAGCTCACGTAAACGAAGTGCGTCTTGAAAAAACTCGGACGAGGGCCTATTATACACCATGGCGTTGTGTGAGATAAGGGCGACGTCCCTGACGAACTCGGCAAATGAAGTATATTGCTTTCTCAGTTTCTTGGTCTGGAGCACGGTGAGGTGTTAGCACGGCATTGCAAAGTCGATGATGACGAGATGGGCATTATATACCCGTATGGTGCTAAAAGCTGTAGGTTCCTTGATCACTTCGTAGTAATCGGGAATCAGCCGTTTGTTCGGAATGCGCTGGAAATGTGAGGCAACATGGTAACCACTGCGATGCTCCGATTAGCCGTGATTCATGGTCTCAGGGGGGCGCGAACCTACTCGGAATCTCTGTAGGCGGAAAGATAGTTGGCGAGGCGTTCAATTACAGGTAGCACGTTACCGTTGACGCGGGCCGGGACCTGTCCATCCTCGGGCTCACCGTCCGCATCAACGTCACCTTCGGCAGCGGCGTCGGCGTCGGCGTCGGCATCAGCGCCAGCGTCACCCTCTGTGTCTGCGCGTGAAACGGATGTTGTCGCGGTCGTGGTCGTGGTATTGTTAGGGGCATCCCTGTTGTGTTCAATGTCCCCGGTCTTCTCGCTCGCGTTGATATCTTGGGCCTGATTCTTGTCGTCGCCAGACGGCTTGGCCTCGATGGACTCGCGAACCTCGACCGCGTTCTCGGAGGGCTTGGCGGCTTGATCGGTCATTGCTGGGGTTTCTAAGATTCTATGTTCGTGCAACAACGGTCTCTATGGCTTCGGACTGATCTGCAAAGGTTGCGCTCGGCACTGGGATGAGCAATGGCACCCGGGCAGTATAGAAGTTCGAATTATCGCAAACCGACTTGGAAGTTCAAAGCATCTGTTGCTGTTAGCAGCTTCCAAAACAGGCTCCTTTAACCGGTGTTCTACCGACGGATGCGACGTGATACAAGCCACACCTTGAAACCTGTGGCTTATGAAGTTTTCCCAAGAGCTGGGATTATTTGATTGACATTTATATAACAGCAATAGCTTTCATTACAAATATACTTATTAAGTATATCATATTAAAGTAATGACATTCATTTGCTGACATTTATTACATTTATCTGTATATTATATCTCATAATATCAGATAAAATGCCTTCCGTCAGGAAGGGGCTTTTGGGTGGGGGTCTGGGGGAGAGGGTTGAGGACCTGATTTAAGATTACTGGATTAGGAAGAGATCTACATTACTAAAATAGGCTTAGTGTACCTAGCCACAATCTGTACCAGCCACAATCCTAACGGAAGGCTTTTGTTGCAAGCGTAAGCGCCGCCTCCAGTATATTTATATATTGGGTTTATTGCCGTTCCCGACATCTGACAACATCAGCTGAAAATTATATAACCGTTACTATGTAATGCTGTACATACCTTACGGGCACGGCTGTGTGTGGACGTAGCCTACGTACTTAAGTACCTATACGTGGCGATCCAGTAGGTACTTAATTAAAGCTTCCCTTTTCTAAGGTCTTGGGCGTGACCTAGGTATTTTGCCGAGAGAACACATACCTAATGCTGAACTTACACCCTACGAACAAGCAATATACATACAAATTACATACAGTATCTCGGAGTGTGTCTACTTACGTACTTAAGGTAGTAATACCTTTACTTACCTGTTTACATATAACATGACATACATACCTTAGGTACATGTAGGTATCGATTATTCCGCGTTCTCCCCTAAAGTGTGACGTATACCCAGTTAGGTACCTATCCAACTTTTCACATGCGTCCGTCTCTAGACGACCCACCGACAGATAGGTAGGTAGGTCATTCTCCAGTCCATCCCTAATGTCCCGATAGCTGCGTCTCCGACACGCCCCTCCCCCTCCCGCTACCTAAGATACCTTTTCCTTAGCTCCTAGCCCATTCCCTCCGTCCGTCCCTACCGACGATGAAGATCCGGTACAAAGCACCGTCCGGCGGCGGCACGCTCGAGGTCGACGACGGCGCGACCGTGGGCCAGCTACTCGACACCCTCAAGTCGAGCACGGGTTTCGCAGACGTGACCGTGAAGTACGGCTGGCCGCCGCAAGCGCTGAGTGCAGATCAAGACGGCCGCTCGGTGCAGTCGCTAGGGCTGCAGCGCGAGAGCCTGACCGTCGTGCCCGTGGACACGACCACCGCCAGCTCGACCGCCGAGGTTTCGCATTCGGAGGCCGCCCGGGGGCCGACGGTGCCGCCGCCGCCGCCGCCGCCGCCGCTTCGTGACGCGCCCAAGAAAAAGGACGTAAAGGACCAGAATATCAGTGTCTATATGCCCGAGACCAGCTCGACACTAGGTACGTGGCGAATGCAGAGAGCTGGAGATATCCACATATATATATATAAATGCTTGCGGCAGAGCAACAAGAGCAGGATGGAAGAAGAAGACTGACCGTGAGCCTTCCATCCAGTTCTCCGAGTCATGCCCGACGACAACAGCTGCCTATTCACCGCCGTGGGCGGCGCCCTGCGCGGCCTGCCCCCCTCGCCCGACGGCTACACGCCCCAACAACTACGGCGCATCGTCGTGGACCACATCCTGTCGAACCCCGACAAATACAGCGCCGTCGTGCTCGAGAAGAGCCCCGAGGCGTACTGCGCGCGCATGCTGTCGCCGGACACGTGGGGCGGCGCGATCGAGCTGGGCATCATATCGGAGCTGTTCAACCTGGAGATCTGCGTCGTGGACGTCAAGACGGGCAACGTGATACGGTACGGGGAGGGCCAGCACGAGCTGCGGTGCGTCCTGGTGTACTCGAACGTGCACTACGACCGCGTGGCCGAGATCTTCGTCGAGGACCAGGAGGTCATGGAGTTCGACGTGACGCGGTGGGCCGTCGAGGGCAGCGACCAGCTGATCGCGCACACCAAGGAGATGTGCAAGAGGCTGAAGGAGGACCACCATTATTTTACCGACACGTCGGACTTCGTCGTCCTGTGCAACGACTGCGGGTGGATGGGTCAGGGTCAGAAGGCGCTCGCCGAGCATTCTCTGAAAACGAGGCATGCCAACATCACCGAGATCGCCGATACATAGCCGTGCTTCCTCTCCTAGGGATAGATGACAGATATCGAATGTTTCGCAGCACTGTATATAAGTATTTATTCAGCGGGTGCCCGCGAGAGCTCGAAAAGTTTAACCATGGATGACGATTTGACGATGATCATAGATGGAAGCACAGAAGTGATGTAGGATAATATAAATTCGCCATATCAGCCCAGCCCCACTAATAAAGGTCGTTGCCCTGCTACGAGGACGAGGCTGTTTCCAGTCATGGTATGTAAACGTGGTTTATATGCCAGGAGGCAAGAGGCAACGGTTCTCGACGCCTTGGGACAGTAATACAGATAGTCCAGTACATTCTACATATCGACATCGGTAGGTGTCATAGGAGACTACGGTACCACAACCACTGGGCCGGCAGTCCTGTCACAGACCTCACCTGCTGAACGATAAATTCATAAGACATAAGTATGTATAAGACTGTCAGTACTTCGCCCGTCTTCTGAACATATGATACTTATCATTGGATTACTCGCCCAGTGTACGGGCAAGCTTGCAGATAGTTTTCAAACATAGACCCATGAATCTGAGTGCCCAGGACGGACGACGATCCCCTTAGACAGCCATATCCTACTCTAACACATACATACATAACTCCATCAAAAATCCGATAGCCCCTAACACCCCAATTTTTCACCGGTTGGATTATGAGACCATACATTCATTAGTAATAATAATATCGCATTACAACACCCGGACCGATCGACGCTAATCGACATCCCAACTACGATTCTCCTCGATTTCTGGTGAACTCTGCAGACCGGTGGTAGTTGTTTGCAGGGTGTTATCGTTGCTGCTACTGCTCTGTTTATTCCTCACCGTAGCGTAATCTTCCTCGTCGCTCCAATCGCTGAATTCACCATCGGAATAATCCCACTGGACTGGGATCTTTTCGCCGCCCTCACCAAAGCCGAAGACCAGACCTCGCCACTCGCCGGCAACGATCTTAGCGGCTACCTTTAGCATGAGGTTGACGAGATAGTTTGGGGGGCTCAGGAGAATTTCTACCGTCTTGTGTACGATCTGCCCTGGTAATTGACGGACGATGTCCAGGCGGCTCTGTGGACTGGTTCGGATGGGTGATTGTGGGCTTTCTCGGGCGGGTGGTGAGAAGAGGTTGGCTGCAGGGGGCAGTGGCGATAGAACTCTTCGGCTGATAGACAAGGTTTTCGATCTTAGCCGCTGCCGCGCTTGCGGCCTCTCTTCCAATGCAGTCGAATGCGACACGTTCAGTGTTCCATCCGTAGGCACTGGGCCGACATCATGGTCATTGGTATTAACAGGGGAGCATGGCATGGGTGAGCCAGTCTCGTCGGTGTGGTCGGTAGCTCCTGCAGAGCTTGGGACAAGCGTCCTGTCCGTGTTTGGCGTTGCCGTGTAGTCCGATGCATCGCTTGTATGTGGCGCATGCTGGGGAAGAATGATGTTTTCATGTGGATGAGGGAATTGCGGCGGAGATGGAGTAATTGGTCGCGATGTTGGTGGTGATGGAGGCAGTGGGGTGATTGGCGAATGCCATGACTGTAGGCTATGAAATGAATCACTAGACCCTACGGGCGACGTCTCGTCGGACTGTGGCGGCACTGGCGGCACTGGAGGCACTAGATGGGGAGGTTTCACGGCGTTAGATAACTCCCTTGGCTTTGAGGGAGACGAGGTCACCACCGTGAGTTGCGGAGGGGCAGTAAAAGTGCGTCCAGCCAACATCCGGCTCATTCGTTTTCTTGTCAGGTTTACAGGGGCGATACGACCAGATCCCTCAAAAGATGAAGGATCATCGGCAGCCTCATCGCCTAATTCTTGCTTTTCTGCTGGATCGCAAATAGTGGGGATTGGCAAGTTGGCTTCTCGATCCCTTAAGCCTGCATTTCCTATTTCTCGACCATGCTGAATGGCATCTCCGGATGAAAGCCCCGTTGCATCTTTATGGCCTTGGAAACCTACAGCTTCCGTTCCCTTTGATTCTGCATATCGATCAGCCTTGTCTTCTGTTTTCTGTCGAAGTATCTCTTTCCGGGCCATAGTGCTAGTCACTCTCGCCTCTTCCATGTCTAGAGCACGTGCTGTCTGCTTCACAGAAATAGGATCTTCCACACTCAAGATATCCTTGGGTGCCTTGTCATGGTGTGCTGGTTTCACATTTCGGACAACTTCTCGCGCTGAACATGCCGGCTCTAAACCGGTCTGCGATTTGGAAACCTGTCTGTAGCCGGCCTCGTCGTCCTCTCTAAAAACAGCTGGTGGTGTAGAATCGACACTGTATTGCTCCCCTTCCCACTCGGCTCTACGTTGAATTTGCCCGCGTCTCTCATCGGACTCAACGCTGATCTTGAAAGATTCAATCTCGTCGGTAGAAAGTGTAGACCGTCTGGCCTTACCTATAGCTCTAGGTGATGGTGAGAGCGATGGTGATGACTTGGGCGAGGAATGGCCAGATAAGAATGGAGATGATATAAGGTTCTTTCCTACTGGTGTCCAAGCTTTTTTCTTGGTTGGCGTTCGGGGCGGCTCCGGTAATTCCACCGTGAAGCTCCTCTGGAATGGACACTCAGTCTTCTCAAAGAGTAAGATCTTATCGAAGACACCTCTTAGCACCAAGGCGCGCTCCGCATCGTCAGGCTCGGATACTGGCAGCTCGATTCTCCAATACTGTGGCCGGCGTATCTGTAAGACAAACCTGCTATTATCCTCGGTGATACACCAACATTGGCTTTTCGGAAGTATGGGTTGTAGGGCCGAGCCACAACTAAGGAAGGCTACCGAGCCCGGTGCGCGATAGATTCGAAATGGACCTTGCAAATTTCAGGTCAGTACGGGGAGTTTCAAACTAGCAAGACCAACTTGCCTATAGCGATAGTCCGCTCGAGGCGAGAGGAGGCTGGCAACGTGCCTGGACGTTCTTCGTGGGTAGAAGTTGGCGATGGGACGAGAGAAGTGCGCTGGCTTGAAGTGAAAGCGATTATCTTGATGGAGGGATGGTAATAGAGTGTCTCAACTAAGTCATCGGAGTGCGATGATGCAGCAGAAATGGAATCGGTCCTTTGCGGAGGTGCCGTGACGACTCGGCGAGGGTGAGGTGCCTCTGAAGTGGATGCGAAATTGGCGGCTTCCATCATTGCGCATTTTCCCAGCCAAGAGGCGCAGTGGGAAGAAATACGAATAGAGAAAACTCCCGGGGAGGGTAGGCGATGTGTCGTCTTAGGTCATCGCGAGAGAAGGAGAGGCGGTTGTCGTCGTCGGCGGCGGCGGCGGCAGGAAAGGCGAATATCTTTGCGGAGACGATGTAGAGCAACGCGAAGGTGCAGCCTCAGCTACAGCTACAGCTTCAGAAAGCAGTTTCAGATCTGGTGCTGCCTTAGGTAAGGTGTTTAGGATAATATTTTACAAACAAGAAGCTATCCCGACCTTCATGTGGCGTTATCGAGAAACTTGATTTGGAAAAGGCCAATGAGACCAGCGATGTACATGTAGTAGCCGTTAATCTATGTATACCTACTACAAGGTACCCGTATGTTGGTCACTACGTAAGGACCAAAGTTAATAGCAGGTCATTGGATGAATGCAACGCTTATTAGGCGCCGCTAATAGACGTCACACAGGCTGACAGGTAGTGGTTATTCTACCTAGGTACACCAGCCACTGTATGTACCAGGCCCGGTTAGCGGACCAACATGGACTTCCAGTGCACGCCATATGTATATAGTGGACGTGTACATAATATCCATACTGGAATGCATGCGAGTATGAAGCGCCTTACCTCCATTACATCCATGGATATGCCTACATATGTAGGTAACTGCCGCTATGAAGCTCCAGTCAAATGGATGAATAGGGTATATGCATGTACATGGATATATACGTACATACAGATTGGTGTATGTAGATCATGTTAGGTGGGGTTACGTCCCCCCGGTTTTTTTTTGGCGTTTGTTGAGACGACCTCGGGACGATAACGGGTACGGATCATACCCAGTTAGGGCATTAGGCGTACTAACATACTGAAGGTACTATATCTAGTTACAGTAGACATTGGTACGGTAATGTAATCACATCATCTCTGCCATTCATACACACCGCATCTGCAGCTCATGACCGAATCAACAGGAGGCTCTATCTTCCATTATAGTCTTTTTCTTCTTTACCTAAGGCTATCCGCCTCTTGAATGATTATGTTTAGGTAGACACTTACCTATAGTAATATATACTTGGGTATATGTACAGGTACTAAGTATGTAAGGCACTGCAAACGTCTACAGTTTCATTCAACTCTAGATAGACATCTCATCTACCCAAGTAACATTCGATCAGCTTCATTAAAGTTAACTACCGTCATCCCAACTACTTTCTTTCCCCCTTCCGGAGACATGACCTTCAGCCTGTTCTCCATCTTGAAACTCAAATCCTTCCCAGAGATCTCTAATGCCAAGTTTATCGGTCCCTCCCGTAAACCATCTTCACCTCGTCTGATGGAACCAGCACATGCTCGTACCACAGGTGATAGGTTCATCCAATACGACGAAGTGTCTATATCAACAATACTTTCATGGCACACCGCGCACGGGTGTGTTATATCAGTCGCCCACAACGCTAATCACTACATCGCATTTAGCAACGATCAAGGAAGGGCCAAAACCCCCCACTGTTAGTTTACTCGAATCAGTGCAAGCATAACCCTATGGCAAATCAAAAGTGTGTTATTAAGGTTCAGGGGCAGTATGCTTTATCCTTCGGTGCTCACCATCCATCAGTACGCATGATTTCTCTTGATTAATAACCTGAATGAGTGAACATCAAGAAGCTCTTCAACTATGCTTAATAGAATCCACCCACTTATACATACTAGGTGTGGTTGATACGGTATTATGGACGATTTGCTGGTCGAGATCCCGATCGATTCCGTAGGAGAAGAAGATAAGTCAAAGCATATGAAGTGAGGTCATCAGGGCCGGGTTCAAATTTCTCTATTAGATTACCACTCGAGCATGGTAGTCTACCGAAATGAGAAACTTCAGGGTATCACGACAGTGAGTATGTTGAACATCTTTCTTTTATATTCTGCCTCGGTGAGAGCGCTTTTGCCTACGCGCGCCGTAGTGTCTGCAAACTCGCATCAACGCCAGTCCAAATATTCACTAAAAAGGTTCGTGATATCTCTTTGGGAACCTCGCCCCAGCCCGTTATCATTGTAGCTAGCCCTCCACATCACCGCGAAGAGTTCGGCGAGACCCTTCGAGAACAAGTTGCTCCATCGTTGAGCCATCGTTGAAGACAGCATATTCTAATGCTGTGTGCCCCTGTTCATCACTAACAAGACCTAAATCAACCCTAATTCGTTATGGCGCTCCACTTGCAAGCGCCCCGTGAATCAAGTCTTCAATAGCTACGAGGTCTTCAGCGGTCGCGCCACCTACAGAACCAACTTTCGTCGATTGGCTCTTCTCGAACGGGGACGATACTGTAAGGGCTAGTCTAGCGACCAGCCATGGAACCTTACTGGGGGAGACGCCACAAGATACCGACGAACCAGCTGCTGAAGGATTGATCGGAAACAGTATGGTCCTCACCCTCCGGCGGGGACGCACCGTTGTGAGAAGAAATAAATTGAGCCAATAATTCAGTATGCTCGTGGGTTAATTTGGCGGCTACAACTTCGCCTTTGAGGACTCAAGAATTCATATTGGGGGAGGTTCTATGAGGGGCCCAAGAGTACCGTTCTGCCGTCGGTACGCAGGTAGGTCCCCGGCTATAGTTGGTATCTGGAAATGAAATCCGTGCTTTGTTATGCCAGGCTCTATGATAACTCATGTTAAGTATCGGGCATAGGTATACAGCCGGTGAAGCATCTCCGTAGACCACGATAGTTATACATAGGGTCGCTGCCCGGATTTCCTAATGACTATTTGGTAAGCCGACAACCTATACCCTAGTCGTACAAGAGACAGTCAAAAAAAAAACCAGTGCAGTGATAGCTAGGCTCTTCACCGAGTCACTGTTAAGGTGCTAGGGAGCTCAGAAAAGGAGCCTGGCAGGCCTTCTAGTGGATTGTATAGATTAGTCTACCTACAACCACGTGAGCACAGTCGTGTGCAGCAAAAATTGAGTCTTATTGTTGCACATCGAACAAAATTTCACCGTCAGCTATAATTGACATGCCTGTGACTGTCAGCCCCGGCGGGTTATCGCCTTTCCCCATAGTCCCTCATCACATCCAAGTAACCGCCATTCTGGGTATGGATATAGTCTATGGTACAGAGTCAAGATCATTACACCGTATCCTTGACTCTCTCTGCCACCGAGGCCTTGTAAGTCAATCCGCCGCCATAACTATGCTCGCTGTTTTTACCTCCAGCCGTGACTTCACCCTGCGTCACGCCCGTCTCAAAGGCGCAAGTGCCCATGTCCAGCTTCTTCGCCGGTCCAGACGGCGAAATGTCAAAATCGAAAATATCCATCGGCAGTCCCAGCGTGGTGCAGGCGTTGGGTATATCAACGATACCTGCTACATGCCCCTGGACGGGCGCACACGACAGGAGAAGATAGATCTGGTAGTCGCTGTATCCAAAGCGGCGGAGGTATTCGATACAGCCTAATTCCGTCGATCAGTTCTGCTCGTCAAAGGTCACCGCCCGGTGGGGTTCAGGGGGTTAGGGTGACGAGCACTCACGCAATGTGGTCTGTCGATAAGCAACCGTCACGTCCATGTAGTGCTGTTTGCCATGCTCATCGACCGAGAAACCCTCGAAGTAGATATAGCGGCCCGCACCAAATTGCGGCTCGACGGGGCCGGGGAGATAGATGGGCGATTTCAGGCCCAGGTCCGCCATCCCGTTCTTAATAACCTTGAAGTTGATCGTGATGACGCCAGCCATCTCTATCGCTCCGCAGAACGATATCTCACCATCACCCTCTGTTTGTTTTCAGCGTTTCCCTTTTTCCAGCCTCCCCTATCTAGTAACTGAGGAGGGTGATGGGGAAGAACTCACGCGAAAAGTGTAGATCTCCTACACTGAACTTCGCTCCCGGAACGTGGACTGGAAGATATACTTTAGAGCCCCGGCTCAGATTCTTGATATCACAATTCCCACCATGTTCCGGACGACCAGGGATAGTCCTCGCGCCCTCCTTGGCCACCTTCTCCCTGACTGCCGCATCAGCAGCACCGGCATGAGTATTTGTCGGCTCCGGAGGTTGAGCCACTACCCTCTCGAGTTTATTGGCCTGGATCAGCTCGTTCTCGCGCTTGTTCCAGGTGCCGAGGACCTCGGCGGAGGGCGCGCAGCCGAGAATGCCGGGATGGATGAGGCCTGCAAACTTGACGTGCGGGATGTGGCGCGAGGTGCAGAAGATGCCCTCGAAATCCCAGATGGCCTTGGCGGCGGACGGGTAGATCTCGTCCAGGAAGCCGCCGCCATTATCTCTGGAAAATATCCCGGTGAATCCCCAGGGCTGGTCCTGAAAGGGTTGAACGTCCATGATCTCGACAAGAAGGAGATCGCCGGGCTGTGCGCCCTCAACTTCAAAGGGGCCGGTAAGGTAATGAACTTTGGTCAGGTCGACGTTCTTGACGTCGTCCGCACTGTCATTGTCCTTAATCTGGCCACCAGTCCTAAGGAAGTCATCAGCTTGTGCTTGAGCTTATCTATGCGGACTCGTAGGACTTGCCAGTCTAGGCACTCGATCTTGACTGTCTCGCCATCCTTGATGGTACCAGCGAAGGGGACTGGGAGGACCAGTAAGCCTACACCATCTATAATTCATATCGGGATGCGGACATACTATCTGGATGCCACCTATTCTGTTTATGGTCTGTTAACTAATGCCTTAGTTTGTTCACCGGGCTCAGCTGGGACAACTTACATGGAGGGTTGGCTGGTCGGCTGCTGGCTTATCAAAGCTCACCTTACCAACGGTACGAATCTCAGTTTTACCCATGGTGACCAGACAAAATTTAATATAGAGCAAGTACTACTAGTTTATTACTATTACCGCCCGTCGAATTTAATTACGTACCACTAAGAGGAATATATTGAGCACACAGATCAGACAGTTGGTGTTCCTCGGATTACATATATATATAACGGTTATATATATGCATTAATCTTGGGCAATATACCCCGCATCGCAGTGGTGGTGTGTATGCGGAGATGCACAAAATGTGATAAACATCATGGTCAATCGCGGGATTCCGCTATCATGACGTCTACAGATGTGGTAGGCAGCCAGTTACCTGATAGTCCAGGACGCCTAGGGTAGAAAAGTTGAGTAAGTACCTAGACTAACAAAGGCAGCTTATCATACATATACATCTAGTGCCAATAGCTCGCCCCCCGCACACAAAGACTGCTACTAACCTCTAGGAAGCCCCATGTGCCGGAGTTTGGAGCTGATAAGGGAGCCCCGAGCCTGTATTCGTGGAATGTCTGACTAACCTAGTTCGTATGACATGTTTGATGAGAACGCCTGATAGGGTGACGACCTGAGCTGCCGACTAAGAAAAGCAACCACTTGATACGATAAGTTTTCTAAACCTGGTTGCTGCAGTCTTGATAAAGACTCAGGCATCGGCTAATCCACCCAGGCCAACTTGGACCATGTCGTTCTAATAAGTATATCTTCGCAAGCCGACCCCAGTGGTGATGATCCAAGTTACAGATTCTTCCTTCCTTCGGACTTGACTGCTTCATCATATGACGGTGGCTGGTTATGAGGGGTGGCATCCAAATTTGCAAGCGAGAGGCCGAGGAATTCATGCTTATTTCTCCAAACCTGCTGACTGGATGCAAATTCTTCTATCTGCGAGGGATGAGAATTGGGTGGCGGCGGCGGATCAGTAATTTTGGTGATGAGATATGCCGTGGATGCTTCGGCGATTCCGTATATCAACACGCCGAGTAGCGGAACCCGTAGCAGGGTATAGAAACCGACACCAAAACCAAATAGTAGTCCCTCGCGACTTCGGAACCAGTTCCGCTTTTGCTGCTTGGTCATATGAATACGCGCGAAGTACGGCTCAAGCAGTTCCCGCATTAGACTACGTGATGCAAAATATGTTTGGAGGAATACTACATGCGCTCTGGAATTAGCAAATGCGCTATTGGACGTTTTCAGGAAGTTTGAGCTCTGGCTCAAACGTTTCAACTGGCGAGACATGAAACTGAACAAACGTAACTCCAAATGACAGCCGAAAGAACGGACGAGCGGAATACGTACTAATGAGATAGCGTCTCGGCAGAAAGATCCCGGTGCCAAAAAGGAGAGCAGCCGGACCTAAACCCACGGCCTTGTTGAAGGTATAGAAACTGGCCGCCGGGAGCACTAAGCGACCGATGTAAGGGACATACGACAAAGCGAAGATCGCCAAAGAAATCAATGCCTTCCGGGCGAATCGCCATAGAAACATGCTAATCGCCTCGGCAGTGCTTGTTGAATGTGTGCTTCCATCCTTCTGCTTGTATTGGCAAAGGTTTGGGTAATACATGTCTCGAAGCCTATCCGGGTCCTCGTTCTTGTGCTTTTCAATATAAGTCATATCCACCCAACGCAACGAGTCCATAAACCTGCCCAGGAAGGTTAGAAAGCATAGTGTCTTTTTCAGTGGGAAAATTTACGCACAAATTGTCAAGTGTTGGTGTGATATATCTCATCAATGTCACTACGGCACACGACGGAGTTAGTGGCTGGCCCTCGGGATAAGTCTGGAGGACGATACTGGGACTTAAGGGGTGTTATTATGATGATCGAACGTCCCAACCGGCTGGGGCGGCGACTTAGGCTACAGATGTATAAATAAGTATGTTCGGAGTATACATACTGAGAAACAGAGGTATTTGAAGGACATGATTGGCAATCAGGTCGAGGCCGTTGACAAGGGTATCGTCCCACGTGGCGGCGTCAAGGTCGAATATTAAGGACAGAATCTTCAGGAACACCTTGATACCGATGATCTAAAAAGCAGTCAACATAATTCGACCCAGGGATCTCATCTGGTGTCATACGGGAACGGAGATGGCAAGACGAATGGCAATGCCGGCACCAACAGCTATGGCAGCCTGCTTGTAATGTGTGTTGGTGAATATCGCCGGGTTTTGCAAAGCCCTATGAGCTGAATCGAGACCGTCAACTATGTAGCAGGACACCTCAGTTCGGATCGTATGAACATACCACCAACAAGTGTCAACTGGGCACCCCGTAGGACAGCGTTCAAATCGAAATGCGAAATGTCAAACGCCTTTTTGAGCTCTTCCTTGTCGAGTTTCCCGTGCAGGTCAAGCATGGGAATATTTGGTTCTGCCATAATTGCTCTCACGGCAGCTCTTAGAAATGACCCCGGGTCAGAGTTCTTGTCGCACTGGTAGAACTCTTTATCCCCAGGAAGTTGAGGATAGTTGCACCGAATGATGCTTACGAGGCAGCTGGTTACCTATGACGACATCTCAAAACAGGGATAATGATGCTTAATTGGTTATCGATAGACAATTATCATTTAGTTGCATAAGTACCACTATAGACTGTATGTACATTCTAAATAGGTTTCCAACCTACTTTAGACTTGGAAAACTTGTTCTGCTTACAACCAAGGATGCCTCATGTCCTAACTATCTTACAGAGTTCATTCATCATATAATGCGAATATAATCGCATCTTACGTTTGACAGTCCATGCTCATAGATCTGTCTCGCCTCAGCCATACGCCCACAATAACGAGTCACGAGCAATACGGTATGGATGCGACGTTAGCGTTACCAAGAGACGGCTAGTTCAAGACCGGACATTGCGAAGTGGCTGCTAGCCTTGCTCGGCGCATCATCTTTATCTCAGTAGATAATGTAACGGGTTTCAGCTCTTAGGTAATAGGCTAGATGCACGCGAGTCGCGTAAGACTAGCAGTATACGTCGTATTCCAGCAAACAATGCGATTGGTCGAGTTTCGTTCATAAGGCTGAACGCTGGGCTTCAATGGCAGACAGCCAGTCTCAAAAGTCCTGGATCCCGTTTGAGAAGAGCTATTAATCGTGACACGATGACATATAAAAGCAATGATGCCTGTCTACTGCAGGCGCATTCTGGCTATTAGCAAATTAAACCGCACTCGAAAAACGACGTGACTGATCCATATCATTCTCTTCTTCGCATCTTCCTGAACAGCTGGTAATCAGCAAGTACGTTTGCGACATGGAGACCGGGGAATATGTCCTTGGCAGCGTCTGGTTCTATGCGCCCAACAAGGGGGCACCTGTCTTCTTCGCAGTCGCCTACTTAGCCACTGGTGCTGTCCATGCCTGGCAAGCGTGGTATGTACATATCTCTGAATCACCTACCCGATGCTTAGCTCTGACCTCACTACCAGGCATTATAAGAGCTGGCGGCTCACTGGACTATATGTTTTCTGCGCGCTGATTTTCGTCGCGGGGTTCATCGCCAGGGAGTTCGGGGCGTTCGACTACAGTCACCTTGTCAAGTTTATCACCAGCATATGTCTCTGTTATGCCGCGCCGTAAGCCACCCATCCCGTGGCATTGAAGAAGAAGATGGAGAAGATGAAGAAAAACTTACAAAAACTTCGTAGTCCGCTGTACGAACTGGGCAACTATTACGTCCTTGGTCGTATACTCTACTTCGTCCCGTACTACTCACCGATCCATCCCGGGCGTGTGTTGACGACATTCGCCGCTATTTCAATGATTATTGAGTCGTTGAGCGGTGTTGGTGCATCCTATGGTGAGTGACATTCCAATCTTATTTATTACCTACCTTTTTTCAGGTGCAAAGATTTCCTGGCTTAATGACTTGCCAAACGGCCTAGAAAGACCAGGCACTAACTCCGGACGCTGTAGTGAGCAACCAAGCGTTACCACCAGAAATGCAAAGGACAGGGAGAGCACTGCTACAGGCCGCGTTGGTGCTGCAACTCGCTCTCGTCATGCTCTTTGTATTGCTTGCCGTGCTTTTCCAAACTAGGTGCCGAAGACACGGTATCAACCATGGCAAGGTAACACAGGCACTCCTGACACTCTATATCAGCAGCGCCATCATTTTGGTTCGGTGTATCTATCGAACGGTTGAGTTCTTCGATTTTTCGATTTCGGATTTGGCCGCGCATGATTTCGACCCCTCGACGCTGAGTCCCATCATCCGCTATGAATGGTTCTTTTACGTGTTCGAGGCGACACTCATGCTTTGCAATAGCGTGCTACTGAACATCCGCCACCCGCGCCGTTGGCTTCCTAAGTCAACCAAGATTTATCTTGCCAAAGATGGTATAACAGAGGTGGTCGGGCCGGGCTACAAGCAGGAAAGGAATTTCTTTGCCACGCTCATCGATCCTTTCGACTTGTATGGGATGATCAAGGGAAAAGATCAGACGACGCGTTTCTGGGATAACGACCCAGTGGACGGCGGAAAGGTAGAGGCTAACGGCGAGTTGCCAGCGGCCGCAACACGAACGGGCGGGGCAGTCTAATCACGAATACTCGCATAGGAGTGGGCTTCTAGGCGAGAAGCCGCAGCTGACTTATCTGGCTGTTAGAAAGAAAGGACAGTGACTATCGAGGTGTTCCAGAACACATCATTCGTTCTGTTCCTGCCGACAGGGGGTAGAGTGACCTTGGATTTCTGGTTGGATACCTGGGATGGTTGTACGCGTCTCCTTTTACTGCGTGGAACGCTGCTAGATAGATGGCGGGGACTAGCACAAGGAGGGTCAGATTGCTGGATCCCTTGGCAGCAGCTGGACAGCGCAACATTTTCACGTGGGAAGTTATACCCTGTTTGTTACACGATGAATTTCGTTATGTATAGCCAAAATGGCGTCTTTTGCTATGGAGTGCATTGTTGTACTGGGAGTTAGCGAGCTGTTGGATCTCGGGACTAGGGAGGATGAGTTCTGCGAGGCCGCGATATTCATATACGAGCTCGGTTTGCTTACGGCCGGCGTAGATACGAAACAGGTGTGTCACAACCGGAGGCATCGGTTGTCTCTATATCTCTTCTTCTGGCTAAGCGACGATTGACTATAAGTAAAAGGATCGATCTGACAACTTGCAACTCGCAAATGTTTGCCGGTAGGGGAATGCTGTGGCATCCGAGAGTCGGGAAGCCAGAACTTTCAGCATTTCGGTCCCAAGGCTCACTAGTAGGAGCGATCTGGCATTCATGAGGATCATTGACCCCTGCCACCTGGAGAATGGGCTCGCCTTGCCGGTAGCGCCGCTCGAGTTCTATTTGCAGAAGAAAGCTCCACGATGCTTGTCGGTGAGGCTCAAGGCACTTATGTACATATGTAGCGGCCGACGCTCGCACTCCACATGCACGTCGGATGTTTCCTCTAGTGGAGTTTCGACAAGAATCTCGGTTTCAAGGTCGCGACCGATTAAAGCGTGCTTGATCAGTGATGGGTAGACGAGGTTGAATGTGGCTTGGGATAGCTTCTGGGGATGTACAGTTCAATAACGTCTTATGCTTTTGTATTAAGCTTTATTTGGCGACATAGAGAGTTCCCGGGTTCATATTTATATCGAAAAAACAGAGGGATCATATTGAACACCTAAATCTAGTGTATGGAGGCATATATACTTATGAATGGATCAATGTTGGTTTTGTTGTCACTACATTAGTACCATACATACTGCAATTGTATGTAAGTACCCACATGCATTTTATGGGATGATTAGACGGGGGCCCCCTAAGTAATTGTTGCTATTTCTGGAACTTTCCCCAGCCCGCCCAAACCAACATATCAGTGATCCACATACTCGCCTCGATTCAGGTCCTATTTCGTACATTAATATCATGAAAGTTGACAGCTGGTACCGACATGTACTTACAAGAAAGGTGTGTACGTAGACGTACTTATGAATATATATGTATATATATGTAAATATGTACGTACGTACGTATTTCCTGTCATGTTAAGTACATGATTTTCGTTTCCGACTTTCCCCTTTGCCAATTCCCATTCGAACAGATGGTATTTGTGCTATGCCGGTGCTGACACCAGATTACCAGACACCGGCGGTTGAGATCGACCGTCTGTCAGATTCGGCCTTGCCCGACTTCAGATACGCAGTAGGTTAGAATATTCGTTCTAAGTCGACAACGTAGTGGCTGATAAGTGTCAGATGAATCTTGAAATTTCTAGGTTATCCTACTTACATTATGTACATACCTAACGGTTACTTAGTTACTTAGTAAATACTTATACAAACAAACATGAATGCCTAGTACATCATCTGCCGTCTTCCATTTCATACCGCATACTAATTCCGTATGTGACTATACGGTATATATTGTTTTACATTTCGTTTCGACTCATCTCTCTTTATATTGATTCTACGGTGATGAACCTTTTCGCTACATATAATAAGTATTAGTTCCTAGGGGGTGCCGGGGCCGATGCTCGACAGACATAGCCACCGGGATTACCATCCTTCAAATCTGTGTATACGTAAATACAGTAATATATGTACATCTTGGCACGAAAGGACTGCTCAACAAGGGACACCCAGGCAATAGATACATACCCACGGAGTACTGCGGACTTCCTACTATGTAAATATTTCCCAGGTCATTTTCCCATTGGCTTTGCTGAGGCGGAGTACTGTGACTTAAAGCCTTGGCATAACGCTCTGTATATATGTACTTATGCGCATGTATGTATGTACATACATGCATACACTACATACTCCCGCATATCTATGTACTGAACTGGTGGCACGAGTGTAATGTTTTAATGTTACCTACCTCTTAACCCACTTGCTTCCTAGGTCGTATCATGTAGCCTTTCGATGGCACTCCCAAATGTACGTACATGTGCTTGACACCGATACATAGTCGATCCCATCGAGTTTCGCCTTTCACCTTGTCGTTGGGGCTTGCTGAGACTCTGCATTCTTCTCCATCATCGGGAATCAGGCAAATCGTTTTATCATTCCGCCCCTCTCTCTCCCTCTCTCTATCTCTCTGTCTGTCTCTCTCCTACTCTCCCCTCTCATCAGACCTCTTTTCCACTCACCAACTCTCAACAACATATGCTGTGCTAATGCTCAAACGCGATCAACCAACGACATAACACATCACACTGCAGCCGTCCAGGAACAACAATTTTACCTACTTAAGTAGGGTAAGACGAGCCGTCTCGAAGTCTGCCTTAGCGCCGATCTAGTCGACAACAGCAACAACACTTTTAGTCAACATACATAAGTTCGCCATCCCTCGACGCTTACTTACTCCACTCGGTCAGTCTGCTGAGATCATCGCCGTCTTTGCTACACATACGTAGGCAGCATTTCAAAGATAGGTTCTCCGCCACCCTTAAGAAATACATAGGACGGCTATCTTTGGCCAGCCGCAATCCGCGGTCCACACCACCTGTCAGTGGGTGAAATACCTGTGGCGGTGGTTCCCGTCCTTGCTCCTTTATCAAGCTCCGGTTACCGCACTCGGCCTGACTGGAGATTTTTTTTTACTTCAATCTCATCTCTGAGGAATGTGGAGGACGGAACCTATCATGGATCAACATCATAGGGACAAACCAATACATGGCGAGAGCAACAACCTCTCCAAGCCGCAGATTTTTGTGCAACTTGCTTTCGGAGTATCGTGGTCTCAACGGCATGCTCCACGAACGCACACGGTGACTTACATGTCCCGTAACCTCAAGAGCGCTAGAGACTCAGGAAACTTTCCTCGACAGCTTCCTGCACCTAATACCAACTTCCTGACCGCCCCAGATCCGCGCCAGCAGCGAAGCAAAGAGCATCCAAACCGGCCTCCTCATCGTCATCAGCACCGCCCGAATGAGAACTCTCACGGGAAATCGCGGCCGCGAGACCATGGACGACCTCGTGGCCAAGGGACCGATCAACCGCGTGAGTATTTAAGTGTGCAGCCAAGGCGGGGGTCAAGGAGCGACGCTCGTGCAATGACACATGAGCGGGGAAGGTCAGCGCCGCCGCCATTTAACGACAGTCCGTGGGACGTTCACCAGGCCCCCGCGTCGGCGGTATCTCCGCGTAGAGCGGAAGCAACTAGAGAGCCCCCGCACGTATGGAAAGACCTACCAACACCACCTTGTCAATACAGGCTCGGCGAAGATGGGTTACCGTGGTCCGCGTGGGCATGGCCGGGAGGCTCCGAGGGCGAGGAAGAGCTGCCCTACGAAAATAACCCGACAACGATTCCTCTTTCCGTGGATGCGCGTCGGATTCAGGATTCCGAGCAAGCCCGAGAGCTGGAATCACTATCGACGGCCATGATGACGGTAGACAATGGCTTCGAAAATCAGTGGTGGCATCAAGGCCCCCGAGAGCCGATCGGCTGGTGGCCGAACCAGGAAGAGGAGGAGCCCTTCGGGGACCAAGAAGAGTACACGGAGGAGGACGTAAGACCAATGAGCATGGCCGAAGCGATGCTGCTCTCCGCTGCAGAGCCTCCCGCGTCCCCAGTGGAAATGAACGAGGATCAGTCGCTGAATCTGCATGCTCTCGTGTCACCGATGTCGTCGACTGCAAGCGCGTCCCAGAGTTATAGACCTCTACAGAGGTCGTTGACAACCAGGTCGGAGGAGCTATGGTTGGACAGGTAAATGAAAGAGAACGTTGTTACATGGCTTGCAGAGTACGCACACAACACGCGACACCAGAAGCTCTTATGATAGGTCACCGGAACCGATTTATCTACGTTGAGCTGTAATGCATACAAACCTCGTCGTTGTTGGAATGTGTGAGGCGGGAAGAAGGAAGAGTTGCAAATAATATTCTAGCTCGCGAGATGCGACCAAGCGTTACATTCCAAATAGCATTTGCATAGTTTGG
Source organism: Xylariaceae sp. FL0662B (assembly GCA_022376535.1). Classification (NCBI taxonomy): domain Eukaryota; kingdom Fungi; phylum Ascomycota; class Sordariomycetes; order Xylariales; family Xylariaceae; species Xylariaceae sp. FL0662B. The sequence continues at coordinate 76,847 of JAJJKD010000116.1, forward strand.
CGTTTGGATCCAGGTTTACCCTATTGGCATCACGGCATCATGGCATAAAGCGGAGGATATTCCCACAGAGATATGGATTTGATTTAGTGGCATAATAGGACCGTTTGATAGAATCGAATGCGTTTGGTACCTTGGACTTTCGATTAGCTTGCTTTCTTAACCGATTATGATGACTCACGGGTTTTTACAGCATCATCGCAAGAATTTCCGAAGCGGCCATTTAGATACACTGCGTGATCATCTCTGCTGCCATGAAAATACCTACTCGTCAACATCCTTCCCGCCAATTCAGGCAAGCCTCGGGTCGTTCACTTCTGTGATATTCACGGCAGGAATCGCTAGGCTAACACCAGAGGACGAAGTAGGTCATGCCGCTGAGACTGGGTCTCTACAGTCAGATGGATGACGAGATCACATCATACTAATCTCGCTGTGGCGCTGATACATAGGAGTATCCATACCCGGATAAGCCTCGAGTTTCTCGTGGTGTTTATCAACAGGTACTATTTGACTGTGCCTTGTTCCCCTTCATCGGTGGCGGCATTGGCAAACACATGTTCGCTTCCGATATACCAAATGCCAAGACCCAGCATAGCCGAGTCGTGTACCATCGTCGTAACATATCACTCGTTATCACATGCGCCGTATCTACGCAGAATCATCTAAGCTTGTGATGAAACACATGTGGCCTATCCAACTGTCAAGCTGCTCGTCATGCGTCTCTGGAAAACCGAGCCAGGGTCCATTGAAACACAGAAGTTTTCTCTTCCCCTATTATTGCCCCACACGACAATGCCGCCCCTTTTAAGTATCTAAGGGCAATAGGGTGCCAAGGTTCGTCCGAGCCCCCAACCTTGAAATTCCTTTGACCCCGCGAGGCGGAGGCTCGAGCAACATGTTGAGCCAGTCTGGCGGTAAGTACCTAGGCGTAAGTACGTTACCATCTGTTCATAGGAGCGTTTCAGACGAGCTCATTTTCTCGGCCAGTCTATTGGTAACGTATGTAGTAAACGTCCCATAGGTGTTTTTCCCAAGTCCCACAACTCCGCTTTGCACAGACGTTATACTATATGGGGTTCAATGCTAGGTATCATAAACTAGTATGTATATGTAAATTAATGTCGATCTGTATGTACATATATAAATAGTTCTACATACAAATAACACCTTAATTTATCCACACGACTTGAATTAATGCTAATTGATATTAATAACTTTACCAGTTTACATGGGAACTTATAACAGCGGGATACCAACTGGATGTGTAAGACGATCCGTGGTATTTCTTATATATATATACACTTACAACGAAATAAAGATACATGGATTCTGTAGACGTGCCGCATTTTCTTCCGAGGCTTGTAGCCTCCGGACTCGGGTATCCCGCACACCTACGCACGTATGCTGTGCTATATTTAACAATGTACATAGTGTTAAATGGTCTAATTTTTTTCAATAGATGCGCGGAGTTGGTTTTTTTGATTCTTGAAGGCTTCTTTCTGTGGGGACCATCAGGGGTCAGTGGAAACGAGGCGAGATTTCTGATGCCGAGATCCCAGCTAGCCCAGGAACTCGCGAATCGCCCGTTCCATAATAAACCTCGCCGGTGAAAGACGAGGAATGGTGTTCACAAAATGTTGAAGCATCAGGCGATTGGGTTTATTCATTCATGTCAGGTACCCATGCGCTGGCGTCATAGAGACGATCAAGCCAAGTTTTCAACACACCGATTAGTTTATTATTATTATTATCATTATTGTTTCTTATGTCTATTTACTTATTCCTCGTGAAAGTCGACAGGTACCTGATCTGCTTGACGTTTCAACAAGGCTTGTCGATGTGATGGCGCCCCTGAAGGCCGAAGTGTCGCTTATATGTATAAGCAAGTACATGCTACGTATTATATCAATATCATCTTTTGTATGTAGTAGTAAAGCTTGGCTAGTGCTGTGCAGCGATGTAACGCTAGAACATCTGTAGGTAAACGCTGGAACATCTCAAGACCCTAACTTGAATCGACCAGTCTGTTTTGAACAATCATCTGATAACGCCGACGCTGCAGCTGTCGCCGACGGCATCGCCTCCACTTACTAAACTCACTCGGAAACAAGGTCATTATTGGCTCCTAAAGTCTTGTGGCTGTTTCACAAGTATAATTAAATAAACTCTCCATCAGACGTTGGTAATTATAATTAAGTGAATGTCATATAAGCACCGTTTATTCCTTTAGGCTTTGACGTCCAGATGATACGCCAGGGATTCGTAGTATCGCTAACTGAGGGTCCTCATCCGAAAAAGCACCGACAACGATGCCGATTCGACAATGCTTAATCCGGAGTCAGGGGTCGTCTCGTTTCGCTTGATGATCTCGTCCGAGCATGCGCAGATCGGGGTTGACTTCCTGGAAGCTGGGGAGGCTTCGAGAATTGTTTCATTATTGATCGCCCCCCAGGCCGCAACATTCACCCCTGTCGTCACATCACAAGATGGGGGACATAAGAGACTTCTACATGATGCTTCATATTAGTAGTCTCTCGAGTCGACTGCTATTAACAAACGTAAGGCAACAGGGGCATACGATGTGCCCTTTTGGCGCTAAACACTCGCCTGTTCGAAGCACCATACATGCATACACAGTTTGAGGCTGATTTGCTAGGCCGCACCACGAAGCCGACGCTCAGAGGAACCTTTTCGGCTGTGCCATAGGCCGATAATATTTCAGATCCTGTCATGCATGCAGCAAACGGCACGGCGCGATACCACAAGGACGTGTCGCGATCCGACCAAGTTGTATATACACGCATTGAGCCACCTTGAAGCAAATCGACAAGGAAAGCAGATCGATAGCTTCATCGGCCACCGTGCCGTGCATATTGTAATGCAGTATCCGTTTAATCGCTTGACTATCGCGAGGCTCAGGACGAACTGCCCGGCAGCTTACAAGATCGGAACGAATCATATGGAAGCAAAGAAGGCTGTGCACCATCATTTACCACCCACACTCCCATCGCAAGGTCGTTTATCACCCGTAATACCCGTACTCTTCTTACCAGTTCAGGCAAGTCGTGCCAAAGTTGCATCTGCCATCTCCTTCCATGTCATCAATGTTTCTATTTTAAGTCCGTATCACAGATCTACGGGAAATGCTTATCGCGACTGCAGGTGAGAAACATCAAATGCTGCGGCGGAAAATACAAGTATGACTTGGGTTCACATTCAGGGATCTCCGTCTATCTGTCTTCATAGTAGTGTTATATCCGCGCCGCTTTGATTTGATGTGTATGCAGCCCGGACATGATGCAAGTAAGTGAGCCCCCTGCTTCAAAGTTCAGACGGCGATTGTACCGCTAAGACGTCTTGTATCCTTGAAGGTATTCCGTGGACACGCATCGCAAACACCCCGGACATTGAGTGCCGCTCTGGTGGTACGCCAGATACCCAGCCTAAGGTGGTATCCGTGCCCCAACATCAAGAATGCCTTCCAGTCTGCCTTGTCGCTTGAAGCCCGCTCTATCTTTCCCCATCTCATGTTGCGGAGATTGCTATCATCTACGGGGTATCGCGCGAAACCGGGGCGGATTCGGCATTCCGCTACAGCAAACAGCACGAGGAGGCTGTGCAGCGCAAGATCACCGCTCTACATCACCGTAAACTCAAAAGGTGTCATGACGATGCAGGTTAAGTAATGTGCTGACCCTGACTTTCCTTTAGGCACGAGATCAGTAAGCCTACCTTTTGGAGAATATTTACCCTTTAATGTCGTGTAGACGAGCCCCTGAGACGTCAGTCTATGGCGTGCCATACTAATACGTAAGTGGGAGAGTATGAAAAAGAGGGAAAATATTCGAAGCATTATGGGAAATAAGTATAGGAAAGAGCATTTAGCAAATGACAACTTAGTCCTCATTATCTTCACCAGCTGTCTAGTAGATACTTGCGTATCACTTAGTAGTTATGTCACGACGATAGTGGACCTCCGTGGTCTCTCCCCTGGGTGCTGACAGACCTGAACAGCCCAATGAGTACAATCTCGGGACATACTGCCTCGACTACCTACCGCGTGTCTATATATCGAGCTAAAGAGGTAACAGTAGTGCCTGGTAGTAATAATAGAAGTGGCGGTGGTAGTGCTGATTTTCACTCTACACCCGAACAATGGTAATCCCCGTCGACACGATTAGACATGAAGGTGATGATTTGACTGCACTAGGTGGACAATCACAGTCCAAGCCACCGAATATCCCATATCCTATCTATTTCACGCGGTGAGATATGAATATCAACATAAATGACACCATAACTGATCATCTTCCCTCACCGCCACTAATGCCAATTACGTGCTTTCATGCACATATCTTCATCCCACGCTCTGTGTTCTTTCAACATTCCGTCACCGCCAGTAGGATATCTGCAAACTGTCTGCCTTCCGCACTGCCTCGACTGGCCATCCTCTGAGTTCGGCCGGAGACGGGTGACAAGCGGTCAGAGCATGCACCCCCTTTCCGAGGAATGAGCGGGAACTGCCCTCGACCGCCTGATAAAAGGAGCTGTTTATAGAACGGGTATGTAGATACGTAGTAGGTAGGTACTGGGCGCAGTAGCCCCCAACAACGCCTACGACGATTCTACGTGGTGATCTTCACATGCACACATACGAAGTACAGATGGATGTATCAGATAGAGGTTGCTGTGAATGGGCAAACGCGGCATTGGACGGCCGAACTATCATGGCAGTGGCAGCTGGCTAAGCACACACACCTGAGATAGCACCTCCCACAGCACCTCTCACAGCACACCTCATCCATCCATCCACAACAACAACACACACCACTTGAGATAGCTTGAACTACAGCAGATTGTGCCCTAGAGCCATTCCATCTACTAGTAGCCTGAGCCACTAGTGGTCCCTAGTTGTTGTTGCTGCTGTGATACGAATAATGTGATATGTATGTACCTACGTCTAATTAGCCAGTTCCTTATAAGGCATCGTATTTAGTGAGGTCTATTGGCCGGTTTTTTTGAGGTTATTATCTTTTCACTTATACAGCTTAAATCACAGCAGATCACAATCTGATTGGCGATTAGAGCCGTTGGCTAAAGGAATCGGTATATGGTGCTCCATCTGGATTCTGCGTGAGGTTCCTGTTGGCAGCAAAAATGGGCACGAAGTGGTGGAGGAGCCATTCCAAGTAAATTTGGACAGACCCGGTATGTCACCTTGTATGCCAGCCGCCGACTAGACACAGTATTGTCAGCGTGGAATCCTTATAGTGCAACCGTCGCACCAGCTTAATGATGCGCCGCGTAACAAAACACATACCTGGCCACACTCCTTGTGTCTACTCTCTCAAAGCGTACACTTCGTGGAGGTGGCGTTGGTGATCCACGGTCGCGACGACATACATAGCCCATAGGTATCAACATCCACGTCCTCAACTAATTTGATCCCTCTCCTCTTTTCTTCATCGGACACCTCATTACTCTCACTCCGCCGTCTCAGTTCCAAATTTTCTTTACCTTAGAGCCATTGTCTAAAAGCTGCGCTCCACCCTCGACTCACTGCCGTAATATGTTGACACGAGTGGCAGCCAGATGTGTGGCCATACGGTGACTGGCATAACCGCCCCAGATCTATCCATAGCGCAGCAGCTGCAGTGACCGAATCGAGAGACGAATGGGTTCAGATTAAGCTCGGATCGCGCCCTGGGAAAGGCGTCAAAAGACTATCCCACTAGGTAAGTCCTCGAGGCACTCCCTTCCAACATCACATTCCAGAAGTGGGATATACGTGGTCCTGTTCTCGAGGAGTTTATCGGTGCCTTCGATATCATTAACATCCGCTTCATGATATTTGTTGTGCTAATACCTAGAGGATGTCAGAGCTACAGTGGATAGGTAAGCTGATCCAGATGCTCAGTGAGTCGGATCCCTCCTTGCCTCATGTAATGCCGCGTGGTATTTCCACTTCTACTAACCATTCGGAAATCCAATCATTATAGAGCCCGGCGGCTATCTGCAATGGGTCGAACCTGACAACCAGACCGTGCACGGAGAAGTGACAAAGCCGGGGAACGAGAAAACGAGCATCGAGGAACTGATGAGCCTCTTGCAGTCTCAAGACCCGCGACTGAACCCGACCTGGGTTCCGGACTTGCCAAAGATCTTCTCGGACTGCGGTTTGTTGGACGTGGATGCGGATATTCATACCACTCCGCCACATTGGGGATATTTGATGCATGAGTGTGGTCTAATCATGCATGGACTTATCGCACGAAAGACCCAAAACGAGCATATGGCATCGGAGCTGAAGAGACTTATACCTTTGGCGGTAGAAGAAACCCCGAAGGGTGCTTACTTGGCTACCACCAAGTATGCTATCACGGGAAAGAAACCTTGAGAGCAAATAAGGTTGTACGGGACCTGCCTGCGTAAAGACTTGAGTATATTGTTCGTCAGATAATCAATAAAATAAATTGCCGCGTTTACAATATGTGAGATGACACCCGCTAGCAATCTATCTGTACATGAAAGTAGCACCACCGCGAGATATTTACAGCCGGGGATTGAAGGAACAACAACCTCCTTCATCTACAGCCAGTACTACTTAGGTGCGATGGGTATAGTTTAACTGGGCATCCAAGCTACCTTTCCAAGACCAGGCTAGGTAAGCTAGGCAATACATGTAGTTACTGTCGTAGTACTATACAAACGACATGTCGAGTTAAGGCTCACCCTTAGCATGTTCAACTACAGAGACGACCCGGATTCCTTTTGATAGTGGTCTGCATGGGAAGCATTTGGTAAGCAAGACAAGGCTGTAAATTTGTGGCGGCGGGCGCGTCTGGTGCAGTTATCCAAGGCTAAAATATCGCAAATTAATATACAGGCCGTTATCAGTTGGACGTGTGACCACCTGTTCATCTCTAGCCCTGTTAGGCGAGAAGAAACTACTGTGTGGCGCCCGACTATGTGGCAACCGAGTGCGTTGCTGAGGAAAAGGGAGCATATGATTGCTAACCCTTTGAGTTGTTGCGCATGCCATATTAACGCCGGCTATCTTTAGCCAGCCTCAGTAGCTGAGGGTGGTTCGTGACACGAGCTGCAGCTCATATTTCGACCTATCTTGTCACACCTTGGCACGCCATACTAAGGTTGACTATTGTAGCATACAGAAGGAAAAAAGAAAAAGGGGGACCATCTGAAAGGGGGCGCTCTGCGCCCCCTATCTACACATGTACAGTGGATCCACGTCCACTCAGTAACGGTTGACATAACTGATAAGAAAAACAGTAAAAGGAAGAAATTCAATGCCAATAGTGATATTATTCGTTAGTAATTAGGTTTACGTCGGCAAAATACTTATGTAAGAAAGATGGTGTTTGAATTAGAGATATCTTCAACCATGTGAATTGATATACCACAATGATCAAAGCTCTACTCTGATTAAAACCTGGTTATTTCACCTCAGCATTGCTCCATTTATCTGTTCTATACTATTTAACATGATCAGCCCGTGGTATGCGCCCTGGGCGGTCTCAGAATGGGCAGATATCCGTCTCCTTCCGCCTCACCAGCGTTTTCTACTAACAAAAAGAAACTCGTGAGCCATCGGGTTCGACGGTCTCTTGGAATTAGACATGAACTTAAATTCATAGCCACTGGGAAGCTTGACAAATAACAGTTTTACGACGAGACTGGCGAAAAATCCGCCAGGACATGCGGATTTTCCAAACTCGAAATTCAACGTGGCTCTCCCAGCGGAAGACAAGAGTAGCTCTTTAGTGTAATTATGGTGAAACGTCAGGTCCGTCTTGCATTTCCGCCCACTGGCAATAGGTTCGCAAGGCATCGAAACTCTCTGGATTTGATAGGTATTTGATCCGGGTCATTCTCTACCAATGATTATTTAATATTATAGCAGGCCAAAGCTTTGCGGGCTTTAACCAGACAACTGCTTCCTGGGTACAATCCAAAGCAAGGCGGCCGCTCCTCAAGTGCCAAATCTTCTGATGTATGATGACTTCTCCCATTTGCGCCCCAAGACGTGTCCCGCTCTGCGACTAGCCACTCATCGACGCGGACGTCCGGGTCATGGAAAGATAAGTTATGGGTTAAGCTAGCGACTGTGGCTAGATTTTTCATGCGCTCACCTATCTCCTTGGGGTTCGCGCTCAAGGCCGTTCCCGCCAGCCACTTATCCGACACGTATGCCAGCGCCGCAAGATTCGTCGCACGGTCGTAAGGCAACAGGGTTCGCGAGCGAAAGAAGCCCCGGGCGCGATATTTCGTCGGTTCGTCATTTCCTTGCTCGATAGAGGCAGGTCGCCACTCGAACGGCTCCCCGGCATGGATCTTTGCAATATCTGGGCTGCCGTCCCCCATGTGTCTCAGGAATTCATTATCATCTACATCTTCAGGCTTCAAGCCGTCCATAGCTGGCATCTGAACTTGGTAGGTCAAGACGGGCCCTGGACTGATCGAATGGCGTTGAAAGGCAATGATGGCGATGTAGACGCATTTGCCGCGCTGTTCCGCACGGACTGTGCGTGTCGCGTATGCTCGCCCGTCTGCAACACGCTCTACTTTGTAGATAAGAGTATCTTGGGTGTTTGATGGACTGAGGCATGTGGATTGCGAAGAATACACATTAAAATCGTGGGTCACAGTTGCAGAGGCTGCAGTGATAGCCTGGCTGGCGATGGCGCCACCGAACACAGAGCGGACGCCCTCCTCGGGTGTAAAGGGGCTATATGACTATGTCAGGAAGATGATTTCACACAGAGTGTATATTCACGTATTTACAAACATTTTGTTGATGAAAGCGTCATTCCCGGACGCAGGATGAGGAATGGTAGCAATAGTGGACTCGAGGGTGGTAGCGTTGGCCATTGTGAAGGAATTCCTCAATTTTATCTGTAGCGCTGGATGTTTTGAGAAGAGGAGGAGAACAGAGTAGCTGAGTACTTGGCAGCCCAAGGGGAAGATGGATGGTCCGATATAGCAGTGATCAGTACCTGTACTCGTACGTACTACCTAGGTATACTTGGCATTTAATTGCACCGAGATTTGTTAGAACATGATTACTCAAGTCACACCCTCCGTCCCTAATGATGGAAATGGATGGGGGCCGAATGAAGTAGAACAACAGCCTTTCTTATTCTTGCTAGTAAGGGGTAATATGCAAGGACTTACAGAGCATGTATATTTGTGTGTCGTAAGGGATAAAGGTGGGCAGATGAGCTCCTAATTACCTAAAGCCCACACCAGTTCATGTACAGCCTCGCCATTGAACCATATACTCTCCCACATAACAAGGACATCAAATACCCTTGTCCCCTCATTCAGCATAAGAGAACAGTCTTTAGTCGAATATCTCCCCTCCCAAAGCACCCTCTTGTCACTCTGTTTGCTGCTCGTCGACTACTTGTCTCGCTGGAAAGAAGATCACGATGGTTATTCAAATGCTTGCAACTTACCTATGCTGCCTGCTTCATTATTCCATATGTAGGTGGGCTCTCAGAAGCACCTGGATACTTAAGTAAATATGTATGTAATTGTAGATAGCTGAACATCACTGCAGGTGTTGCTTGTGGATTGTCAGACTTTTTTTACATCCCTTAAGGCGGTACCCTGGACCCCTTCTTGCCAAAGTTACCGAGTCATACACTATGTTTTCTGCTGCGTTGACAAACCTCCATCGTCAAACATTGATCGATCATCAGAAAATATGGTATACAATCCCATGTTCATATCAGCTTCGTAGGCATGCTGTCTAATTTTGACATATACAGGGGCGGTAATCAGACAGGGTCCTAACAAGTTGGTGTTCAATTCTGCTATTGCCTTACGAGGTAAACTATCCACGAGGCATATCATTTGATGAGCAATGCTGAGTAGGGGAGAAGATATTCATTAAAATAGCCGAGTCGTCAAGTCCAGAGTCTACTTAGCCTCTCTCAATGGGCGGAACGCTTATAATCTATTCAAAGTCATCGATAAGGCTGTACATCGTGCAAAACGCCAGCTTGTTGCACCAGTCGTAAATGAAAGGTCGATGCAAGTCTTCGAGGCAACTATGATTGACCAAGTGGACATATTCATCCGCTCCCTCTACCAGACTGGGCAGAATAACGACTCGTCTATCATTGACATGACCGCCCGATGCAAATACCTGGGTATGGATATTGTTGGACTCCTCGCTTTTGGATACAATTTGCAGCTACAAACCAAGGAAACCAACCGTTTTATTATCAACACATTAAAGGCATCCAACTACCTCCTGAACCTGAAGATGCAACAACCTTGGCTGGCTTACTTTCAACCGGAACTATTTCTCTATCTTAGAGCCGTAGTGAGGGGCAAGCGCTATCATCTACACATGATCGAGAATACGAGAATTACTTCCCAGATCCATTTAGATTTTACCCCGAACGTTGGCCTCCGGAAAACCCTGGAATGGCAGAAAGAACAGCGTTTGCTCCATTTCTAACCGGTCCTAGGTCCTGCGCCGGTAAGTCCATGGCGTATCTAGAAACGAGTCTTGTCATGGCCAAAACACTCTGGTATTGTGATTTTGAGAAGGCTGCAGGAAAGCTGGGTCAGATTGGTGACTATGTACGACCGGGAACTAGTGAAGATGGGAGGAGAGAAAATGAATATTTACTCCGCGATATCGTGGTTTCCACACACCAGGACCCCTATCTTAAATTTCACCCAAGGGATTCACTACAGAAAGAGATTTCATGATGCCCAGAGTTCGGGATTCTAGGAAGGAATGATTCACACTCACACTACCTATGTCTACGATTTCACGTAACTATTATTAATACGACTAAATACTAGAATGCCATGAGCAGAGAGCGGCGTGATTTTATCTATGCACTGTGTCCAGAGAATGGACTTCGCATTGGATGCTATTAGGCCACTTAGCAGAACTGAACCTTGCAGCTAGTGAGGATGGTACAGTGACAGTTGAGTTAATAGTACGGGAAAATGTGAAACTTGCTGACCTACCTACAACCTGCAGCCTTGTACGCGTTGATAGGTATAATTGTCACCGGAGGGTAGCAGATGTAGATGCAGTGGTGCGGCAAGAAATGATGTTTAAGCAAAAAAGTCCTACACTGGCCCGTTTAATACACAAGGTATGGGGGTGAAGTGGTATATATTAGAAAGATGGTCGTCTTACATTTAATTGCAGCTTACAGCTGCACTTAAATGTAAGATTCCGTTATCTAATCTCTTATCTAATCTAAGCTATACCTCTAGTGTACGCACCTCCCTTGATGCCTTGCATCACCGTTAGTAGCCTTATTATCTGATCCAATAGCAGATTTAGAAAGGGAGAATGCGCTTTAGTTTAATATAAATATAATATATAGATTTTTTTTAAATAAATTTTATAAATTTTAATAAAAAATTAACCTTTTAAAATTAAATTTTATAATATTATTAACTTATTTATTAATAATTATTTTAAAGTTTTATATTATAGAATAAATAAAATATTTTTTTTAACCTATAAAGAGACTATGCCTAATAGCTAGGGCTACCTTATTCCTAAGTATAATTGTTCTAATCCGGCTACTTATACGCTGATCTCATCCCGAAATCTACACTGCAAGACATCGTCCACTCGTGTAGCAGGTTCTGATAGGTGCTGTAACCCATTATACTAGGTAGGCTGTCTATAACCGTTCCTACCTGCGTACTTCGCCGTAGGCTAGCGGTAACCGATAGATTCACAAGAGGGGGGCATATCATAAAACGCAATAGATCAGTTTTAAAACCTAGTGTAGTCCTCCTTCCTTAGCTACTCTCTTCAAAAATAGACATTCATATTTCGTGTACGTCGTCTCAACTACCTAGCACAAGCAACAAATAATAGTCCAGCCCATACATAGAACAAGCAAGCAAACCTGCGTAATCAACAAACCGTGTGTGTGTGTGCCCCCGTTTCTTTATTTTTACCCACGCCAGCCCAATGCGAAAAACCTTCCGACGTTAGTCGTTCGCCCCCCCTCCCTTCCGGTTCTACATACCCATGAGTCATGCCAGCTTTGGTGGCATAGTTCCCTAGAAGAAACGCCCTGATGCCTACTTACTCCGAGAAGACAACGAAACGTGCAGCCGCTTATGGCTACTCGTTGTCATGTTAAACCTTTTTTCCCCTCCCGAAACTGCCCATGTGATATCCGAATATGGGATAGCCACTCCCATTTCTAAACGTTGATGAGACAGCCCCATCAGATGTGAAGAATAATAAGAAGCGGACATCGCCCAAGTATAATGAATAAGCCGGCGCCGCGTATATGCATAGTACTCCAGCCCCTCGACATGACCCGTCAAGGGCAGGTATCTCATACGGAATCCACTCATCCTGTCTATAGAACACGTGTATCAAGTTTGACGATGGAAAGAAAAAAAGGAAACGGTGAAAGAAACGTAGGTAAGAAAAGGGTATGGTATCTCTGTCTCAATCACTATTCGACGACTGAAAATAATCAAATCAACAAACATGGCAAAGAGTAAATTTACGGGAAGCACGTATTCCACTAGGTCGCCTCCCGTTCTTCCTGGATGGCTGTCATTTCGCTGCCAAGCGCACCGCCCTCTAGCAAGGGCTGGCTCAGGGGTGGCATGGTGAAGCCCTTGGTCCCAGTTGGGGTCGTAGTTGCGCTTCCGATGCTGGGTACCATACTAGAACCGGATGACCGATTCACAGTCGTGTTGGTATCTGTCTCCGAAGGTTGCTCGCTGATCTCGCCTGTAGAGACTTCGCGTTGGAGCGGAGACGAATGTACTGGTGAATTGGATTTCTTACTTGCCGTATCTCCAGTACCCCCACGAGAAGAATTTCGTGGAGAGACCCTGCCCGTCTGTGAAGACACTCAGTTAGTCCAAAGCACCGCATGAGAGGGTATGGTCGAGGAGAGCACCAACCTGCTTTGCCCACCTAAGGCCGCAGCTGTTACACAAGTCCCTTTGACCACTTGGACCTCTCCGCCATTCAGGCGTATTGCGGGTGTGGCAGTTGGCACAGTCTCGGACAGCATTGCCGACCCCCTTTCTGCGCTTGCGCTTCTTCTTGTTTGACAGAAGGCCATGTAGCTCTTCAGCTAGCACACGATTCACCTTTTCCATCTGCCGCAACTCGTACTGCCAGCTGGTGCATCTAGTTGTCTTAAGCTCGTCGAACATATTATCCTCCGACGCTAGAGCACGGTCTTGGTTTCCGAGAGCAACGCCGCCGCCCCCAGGAGCTGACATAATGCCGGCGTGCTGCTCATCCTGCGCCTGACCGCCTTGCATCATGTTGAAATTAGACATGGGCTTGCCGTCGCTGGACGTATGACCGGCGGAACCTTGCCTACTGGAAAGCGAAGATGCAGCTGGCGCCAGCGCCCTAGAAGACGCCTTCAGGAGCTTCGTTTGAGCAAGCAAAAAAGTCGGCTTCTGTCCCTGTGAAGCGTCGCCGGGATACATGATGGTGTGGGCTTGGAGCACTTGGCCGCGGCGGTTTTGCACCTCGTGTTTGCAGGTGACTATCCGTCCTCTTCTTGCCTTCTCGATAGAGCGGCCAAAGTCGGGGCGCGACTCCTTGCGCATCAGATCTTGAATGCTAGTTCCAACCAGATTTTCTGGCTGTAGGTCCAACAAGGATCGGACATTCGCAGAGACGAATAGAAACATCCCAGAAGTGGAAAGTTTCGTCCAGAGTTCGCTATCCCCAATTCCGCCATTTGACTCTAGCTCGCGTCGGCTAAGCGCAAAGACCGGACGTTTCCGACCCACCAGGATTATGCACTTTCGTCCCCTTCCTTGCTCAACAAACAACGAGCCGTGACTCTCAAACCAAGTATAGCCGCTCTGCTTCCTTCGTATGCGAAATACCACGTTTACCGAACTCCCGCTCGTAGTGTCCTTGAGCTCACGCGTTACAGGAACAATATCAGATGGATGACATATGGACGAGATGGAATTCCCAACTAGCTCGGCGGCGTCGTATTCGAGAATGCGTTTGCAAGAAGGGGACAAGTAGAGAAATAGTCCTTTCAGCGACAGAACGTGGACAACGTCGTCGGCATTCTCCAGGAGCATTTTGTCCCAGGACTGCCTGTGCCAATCGGACACAACCCCCTTCGGGTTAAATTGCTTTAACAAAGTAGAAACATCATCAAGCCCTAGCGTTTGTCCGTTATCGGGCTCCCATTGGCTCGACGACGGGGGCGTCCAGATGTATTGACCAATGTCGGAATGTTTGTAATTGACCTTCATAGTACCGGGACCTTGGTGTGAGGCGATGGCGTCGGGACATTCGACAAGGTCGATCTGGAACCCTATGATGTATCTGATCTCAGAAGTATCCCAGGGAATGGGGATCATTGTGAGCAGGTTTAAAAAGGGTTTACCTCCTTTTCGGTAGTTGATCAGACTCTGTTGGACTTCTTTGCCTTCCTGGATCTTCTTCTTCAAATTGTATACGGCCCTGTTGTCGACAAATTCCCGTTTCGTCCCTGCTTCGACTTGACCGTCGGGTGCCTGGAGAAAACGACAGTTCTGTCCGACGATCTCGTGTCGACTATAGCTGGTCAAATTCTGGAAATTGTCGGACACGTAAATGATGGGACAATCGTTCATGGTAACGTCGCAGACGACGAAAGCACAGGACATGTCGACAGCGCCGAGATTGACCTGGGGATTCTTCCGCGTAGCCACTTGCCAAAGCGCCCTCAGCATATCAAAGCCGCTCTTGGAGTATATGTTCTTCTCTTTCGGGGGTTGAGGTCCCATGACAGGGTTTGCCGGTGCAACCTGAACTTGCTGGGAAGTCATATCGTCTGGAGTATTCTCGGCCGTAGCTGTCAAGGGGGACTGGTAGGCGGCTGAAGCCGAAACAAGAGGCTGTGAAGCAACCTGTGTAGTCGGCTGCGTTGAGATACCGGACTGAAAGGTGTTCATGGGGGTGTCGATGCTGAGATTCGCCTGAGGCTGGCTAGGCTGACTAGGCGGGGTGAATTGTGGCGAGGTATTCATTGGCGAGGTGTTCATCATATTGCTGTCTCTAGTATCCATAGCCATGCTCACGTTTGCGTTGTTTTGAACGGGGCCTAGTGGGCTACTCTCGTTGGGCAGATCCATGTTGAAGTCTGCCGGCAAAGGATCCATAGAGTTTGACGAATACGTGTTGGGCATGGTAGACGATGGGAACATGTTCATGGATGGGTCAGAGCCCATTTGACCCATGTTCATATTGGAAAAGGCGATCATGTTGCCCATCATCTCGGGAGAAAGGGCCGAAAAATCGTCGGCGAGCATAGTGGGAGGGGAGAAGCCAGCAGAGGACCCGGCGAAAGCCATATTGGTGTTCAGGGTTGGAAAGCCACTGTGCATCGCATCGGCCGAAGGGTTTGGCATGACTCCAAATTGAAAATCCTTGAAGGAACCGTCGTTGTTACCGAACTCCATCATGGACATCCTCCTGTCAACATCGGCCCGCGGCATCTGAGAGGGATATTGCTGCTGGGGTAGGCTTCGTCGCCTCTGAATCTCTACCTGATTATTCTGGACAATATCGTCAAGGGACTCGGCGCCGACCATGGTAGCGTCTGGATTCGCGGATGTGACCGATGTGACCGGGGAGTACTGAGGCTGCTGGGTTGGTTGGTTTATCATAGTGTTCACCTGGCGCCTCTGGCTGCGCTGCCGGGCATGGCGATGCTGCAGCTCCTCCTGGGAGAGCTGGTTGCAGAAAAAGTTGTCCATTTCGACCACGACCACATCTGACTCTCAAGGTGGGATTGGCCGTCTGCGAATTGCGGCGGGGCACGGACACGCTATATTGTATAAGCAACCGATTTCTATGTTTGATAACGAAGGATTACTGGATGGGAGGACGCAGCGAACAACTGTCGCCTCGGGAGTCGAAGTTAAATCAAAGGATGGCTGTCGCACGGTACAGGTTGAAATGAGTAACCAAAAAGGATGGTGGTGTTAGAACGGTGAGTCGCTTTGTACATACGCTATCAACGCTTATTGATGCCAAGGACGAAGCAAGTGTGACAGATTCGTGGCGGGCTCGCTCGAGTTACAGATGTGAAAGAAGCCTTGGGTTGACGGCAGTTGTGTGCACAATCGGGTGGCTGCATTTGGACCTAGATGCCCCTCAAGATGTTGTCCATGAGTGCAACAACAGACACCCAGAGATAGAGATAGAGATAGAGATAGAGGGACGAGATATACGTAATGCCACGGATGGCGCGGGCCCTTAATTGTTGCTAAAAGGCGACAATATACTGCTGTTGGTTTCTCGATGAGCGCGTCCCGTCGGCGGATCAATTGACCTGGTAAGATTTGCTGCGTGGTTGGTGATAACGAGGTTTAGAGTAGAGAAGAACGGGAGGGATTTCCAGTCTGATGGTTCAAGTTTCAATCCATGTAGTAAAGTTGTCGATCAAAAAAGGTCTCCACCACACAAACGGTGACTATGTAGTAGAAATAAGTATTTATCCACGTTTAATACCGAGGAACCACCGCCAATAACAAGTAAGTACCTAGGGTCGGCAGTATCAAGGCATTAACATAATGAAGCCTTGAGGAATTAGAAAAACAGCATATAATACATAGGTACATGGAATCATATATAAGAAGCTTACTGAATGGGAATTAGCTTCTGCGTAGAGACCGTTCAGCATATACGGAAAAGTGCGTGGCGAACAACATAAACTCAACTCCTGGGCTCGAGAGAGACAACCTGGTTCAAGTTTGTAATGACATCACTTGCATTTTCGACAATACATACCTAAGTGATATACACATATATTAAATGACCCTTATATATATATATATATATATAGGTACGTGTATATGCATGTGTGTGTTTTTAAATAATAAATGTACTCATGTGTCAACTTCAATGTGTGGAATACAAACTTCTTTTTCTTTCCCAATTCCATGATACATACATACACCGCTCGTAAGCCTGGCCAACTAATGACCGCCACAATTGTATATATATACGTATGCTTATCGACAGTACAGAGACGCTCTCACAAATGTCTCAATACTACTATATGTAGTATATGGTCTCACACTACGTAGCTAAAAAGTAGGCAAGTGGCTGATTATCATGGGAAAGTCTCAATTTCGAATAAGTCGCACACGTTCAAAAACCGTACACGACAGAGCGGGTAGACGTGATGAAACGGAGTGCGGGGACTTCGTGCTAAATTCGGATGGCATTTCCGCGAAAACGCATGCTGCTAAAAGTCGATATCTTAGAAATTACTGCTCTCTAGTCACCCCAGGCGTCCCGTAACTCTCCAACGCCAAGTTTGACCGACTCATTCAACCCGCAAATCATATCTTATCTCGCAATTTCAATGTATAGTAATCCGTTTATACTTATCTTTATCCGTCTTTGTTAAATATATCCGAGTACACATATGGGCAGAATGCAGTTGAGAATATCCCATCCTGAAAACTTCCTCGGCCTGATAAAGCGGATGCATATTTTACATATTCCCGTCTGTTATTTAAGCTTCTCCCCCTCCGCCCCTGTTCCCCACGTTGATCAACAGTGAATAAGTGGAAACGCATACTACGTACAGCACCCACAGGTTTATGCGACTCTTGGCTGATCGCACTCTACTCACTAGTGTAAATGCCAACTACAACTACAGCTAGGTACACCTCAGCCGGGGAGTCATCGAGACGACCCGACATGTTGGGAGCGATGACGTAGTGCCCCTCTGATGATATTCGGACATACCTCAGTCGCACATGCACCATACATAGGTCTGAGCTGTGGGGTAAGAAGCCCTTACCCAAGCAAGTCTATTGTTTTCTACAAACCAACGCTGTGAAAGCTTTGGTAACTTGTTGCTTGGGCTACTGTGGTGTCCAAGACACCCTGACTTGTCTCTGGTGCCGAAAAGAACGAAGACAATAACGAGACGAAGCTATTGAGAAGGATCCTACCCAATAGGGGTCACAAGGGAAACGAGGGCACTGTATACACAACGCGAGAATATCTTTGCAATGGGGAGTCTTTTCTCTATAAACAAGACGCGTCGCAATTTTTCTAATCTCGTCATCTGCTAGCGCTGTTGTCGCCGAAACCACAAACCAGATCGGCTGCGGGTCAGAAGTCGTCTGCCACTCTCCCTCTATATGGTTCAAGTCTTTCGATCACTTGCTCTTCGAAATAAAGCCAGCATTGTCAATCTCCTTTGCCCAAAGAGCAACAGGCTGATCCCATGGTTATCTAAGGGAGACAAGGTATGGCGGAAAGTGGTATCATGATTAAATATCAGTATCATCACATCGTCATGCATGCTGCTATCTATTGCAGCTTGTTCCTATCGGCGACCTCTTGCAGATGGAACATGTGCATTTTGAAGCGGCTGCGTCCTGAGTCCCAAAGCACTTAGGCTTGGGGCGCACTAAGCGAAGTGACGCCTGATAATCTGCTGTCCTTCCGGCGAAAAATGTTGCTGTAGCAGCGGTGTAGGGTCAACGTTTGTTGACTGGAGGAGCACTTGGATGTCTCTAGCAACACGCGCGCTCAGTTGGCCATGAAGCATCTCGGCCTCCAGAGCCTGTCCTATATATACAAAGACCTTGTCAACCTGGGCGGTAACTGCAGGATTTTGCCTATGTACAATCGTTAACCATCAATGTCACATATCGAAGCCCTTTTCATATGGTCGAAACGGCGGATTCTTAAACTGCTTTAGGGAAGGGCAACTCACTGTTCAATCAATTCTGCGAGATAACCATATGCGTATGGTGCTGCCTCTTCATCATTCGTGACCGGCAGGGTGTTAATCCTGTCAGAACTGGTTAATGCTTTTCATCAAGATATGATGTGCAATGGGCATACCATTGTACTGCGATGGTCTGCGGATCCTGCACACTCTGCTTATTGAAGTGAAGAATCTTTGCGATGGCCGCGCAAGCGTTCTCTGTGCCAACGTTAGCTGCCGTGAAGGGTTTCAGCCGCTCCACTAGAGGAGCCAGGACTTCCTGCTGATGAGTGAAGACATACCTGTGGCATAAATAGCTTCTTCGCCACGAGCATCGGGTATCTGGGTGGCCTGGAATAGGTAAGGTATCGAGCCGGCCAGGAATTGGGACCAAGGAGCTCCGCCTCGATGAGCAGCTACACCGATCCCATAGCTGTAGAAAATTAGTAAATGGACCGCTGGAAGAGTCTTCGCTGAAGATGATCATTGATGTGAAGGAATCCAACCGACGCTGGATTGAGATATTACTTACGCGGCAGCTTGCCGAATAGCAGCAGAAGGATCCTTACAACCTTCCAGGAGGGCATTGCTAATGACTTGAGCATAACGGACGCTTTCCGGTCCACAGTATTCCAAAACGTCGTCCATAATGCATAGGCCCCATTGGCGCTGTGTGGGATCTGCCGATGCGAGGAAGGCTTGGTACGTTGGCATGAGGCGCTCCCACGGTTGGAGAAAGGCTGCGCCATGGTTCTTAAAGATGGAATGGAATGCCTTATTCATATCGGATAGTAGCGTTTGATCATCCTCGATTGCCAGCATGAGCTCCTCAGCTTCATCCTCGGCATCTTCAGCGGTAGTACCTTGTTTGTCTTCCTCGCGCTGTTGAACGCGGTCCTTGTAATCTTCGATGGCGGAATGGACGCCGTCGATAAATTTGCTCATGTGTTGCTGATTTAAGCAGTCCTTACCAACAACTTCAACGGACTCGTAGAAACACTGGTACATTTCGGCCAGGGCATCAATAGCTGGTTCGGCCGTCAGGACCTCGAGCAGTTTTTCCACCGTCCCATTCCACAAGCCTCGAAGTTCATTCGAGCCGGGGCCGTAAGCTTTCTTGTAGGAGCCGAGAAGCTGAGGCACCAGCTTTGCCGAAATAAACCGAACGGGGTCGTGGAAAAAGAATGCAAGACCAGGAAGTGCGATCTTCTCCATTATTTCAGCGACATACGGAGCGAAATGACCCTCGAGGGTTTGGGCGTAAACGACTAGTAGCTCGATTGCCATGTGCTTGTCGTCCATTGTGCTGGTTCGGATTCCGATCATCTTACCCTTGAGCGGTACCAGCTCCCATCCATCCTCCTGCTGAAACTGTTCGACCTCGTCGTCTGTGTCTAGGAGTTGAATGTCTGCTTTTGCGCTAGCTAACTCAAGTAGTGGGGGCATGACGTTAGGTAAGAAGCGCAGGAATTCAGTACCCATGACTCTGCACATGCGGCCCCAGCAGTGCATGAGGTATTGCGACTGGGGATCATCGGCGTCGGTGATGTTCGATTGGATCGCCGCGAGAAGATTCACCAGAGTCATGGCATCGTCACCGAGACGTTCCTTGCCGACAGCCAATGCTATCAGGGTGGCGCATTCCATAGCCTTGGCGCGAAGCAGTCTGAATTCCTTTTCGTTCTCCCGCTGCAAAACATTCACAAGCAAGGGCATCAGGGTGTTGTAATATTTCGAAAAGGCAGCCTCGGCCGCATCGGCGATGGTGGCGATGGTGGAAAGTGCTTGTTCCTGGACATACCGCTTGTCGTTTTGAAGAAGCTGGAAGAGGTGGGACAGCAGATCATCGAGGTACGGCTCGAGGATGCTCTTTTCCGCCTCCTCACAAAAGTTAACCAGCGCGGCAGCCGCGTGAGCCTTGACACGACCTTCAGGGGAGTCGAGCACAGGGATGATGGCTTTAAGGACAGTGTCGTAGTACTCCTTCTGCATCGTCGGGGCAAAGTCGGTACTCATCTGGCCAAGCGCTTGGCATCCAGCCCAGCGAACTCGAGGGTGGGGATCCTTCAACGCAGGAACAACGAGCTGGAGTACTTGGCTGAGCTCCTTAACCATGAGCTCACGGCAACCCTCGGAAATAGCAGAAATAGCCATGAGGGCTGCATGGCGATCCTTCCACGCCATAGAAGTCATCATCCTTGGGAGCCAGCCGAAAGTTGGGGCCAAGATAGTCTCGCCGCCGAGCTTATTGGCCAATCGATCCATGCACTGCTCTCCGGCGACGTGATTGAGGTCGCTCTCTTCTTGGTCGAAGTCATCAGTCGCAAGCCATTCGGCCGCATCGTCGTCATCCTCACCAATGTCCGTCATCAAGCTTAGGCACTGAGTGATCATGTCGCTCGTGTATGACGGATCCTTGCGGCACATTGACGGAGCGTAGTCGGCGAAAGTAGCCATGAGTTCGAGAGCATTCTGGCGGCAGAGGTCGCCAAGCTCTTTATCCTGAATGACACCGACGCTGAACATGACGAGATTGTGGAATAGGGGCTTAAACATCTTGGGGGACGTCTCAGCTAATTCAATCAGGGCAAGAAGAGCCTTGCTAAGATCATCGGAGTCATGCGAGTCTTTGATAGGTGGTAGAATATTGAGGACATCGGGAAGCAGCGAGAAGTACTTGGGCTGTGTCTTCTTCGTAAGGCTTCGGAAGAAAGAAGCAAAAGCCTCCATGGCAGCTAAACGAACGGCGACTGAGTCGTCTTTGAAGCCTCGATTGAAGGCCTCGAGGACGGCACTCTCGTGCTGCTTCTCTATGATGCCCGGCGTCGTCGCAAAGACTCGATAGGCGGTTTCGCGCTGGCCTGCGTCGGGCGCCATGCTCATATTAAAGAGGACAGCTAGGATCTCGGGCCATTGCTCATCTGCGACTGGGTTAGACGTCATGGTCTATTCAACACACGTGCTCAGTTGTCGGTTGATCCCGACGTAAGGCTTATCACCCGGTCTTCTGGGAGGCACCGCGAAGGATAACGGGTTGAGGAGTAACGGAAAGGCGCGCAACGGTAAGGAATAGCAAAATAGGAAGGTTAAAGGGTGGACTGACTGTTCTCCGAGTATTGTCTTGCGAGGTCGGCGACGGCATCACTTATTTTATTTCTAACCAGGCGGTCTCTCTCCTGTGCTAGTGTCTCTAGAAGTCTCTGGCGGATAACAGTTGCCTGCTCGTGAGGCAGGGAAATGAATATCTCGGCATTGTCGCCTTTGTCGGTTTTGCGCGTCTTGGATGCTATTCGACGGAATATTACGGCTGCGAATGAGCGGAGCTAGGCAGCAGATGGTGATTAGTCTCGTAGGCGAAACAGGTAGATGCAAAGGAGGGTGTATACCGATGTGTCGGTGGAAGCAGAAGTCTGCTCGGCCAGGCCCATCAAGAGGACCTCGGGCCGTGTGTTGGTCCAACTGTTTTGTAGATGGTCTTCGGCTTGTGACCGAATAGAATTGTCTGGGGATTGCAAGGCTTGCAGGAGCTGCGTCAGCTCTGCATGTGTTTCGACGGGAAGAATCGACATGTTGCCGGGCTGAAATGGAATCAATGGATCAATCTAGCATTCACTTTATGTGATTATAAGTGATTATCGAGCCGGGGCTTCAGGGCTGATCAGGTCGAGTTTATATCGGTTGACGTGTGCCCCGCAGGGCTAAGACGCGGTGCCCGACTACAGCGGACTATATTGTCTGTGGGAAAGAAAAAGATTGGGTAATAATAGTTGTTTGGTCTCTCAAGCAAATTACGCCCGTGGAGAAAAACAATCCCCTAGATAAATCCAAGGCAGACACACTTTTTGCAAAAGGGTGATGTGCCGCCAAATCAATTTTATGTTTGGGAAGCCGGTAAGGTTGTTGTCGTGTTTTTTTCTCTCTGGCGTTGAGGGGTCGGGTCGCGAAAGAAGGGGGGGGGGGGGTAAATTATGTGTGGTGTGGGTGTATGTACACGCAGGAATGCATGTAGAAAGTGCAGGTGATAATAAAGAGAATTTTGGGGTTCTATCTACCTATCATCCAGTCATTTTAGATAGTAGTCATGGTCCGTGCCTAGGTAACCTCCAAGATGGATAGATAGATAGATACATTCACTAGATACCTAACTTAATATAAGTACTCCGTACTTTTCTAACAAACTGAGGCTACTATCGCCTATTTGCAATGATATAAGTAGCAAAATAATTTCAATCAGTTCTTGTTATTTATACCATTCACCACATTAATTAAACGTAAGAAGCCTTTGGGCCGTTAGGTAATGTTGTCGTCTCCGTGTTCTTTTATAAGCGCTGGGGACACATTCAGTTACTTAACCTGCACTACAAGGTAGGTAACAGGTATAATTACCATGACACACATTACAATAGCTCACCTTCTGGTTGACTACGTAAGGTACCCAATTGGTTAATAGTAATATATGTATGTATATATAAATCTCCTCATAAAACCTACCTAGGTAAGATAATGAACAGATACTTATAGATAGTGCGTTAGTGTAAGGTACGGTCAACTCTTATAGCAGACCTACTACTGGCTTGATTAGACAAGGTATGTTTTTCATATGCACATATAAATAGGTAGTGCTTTGCAATCAGCTTTGACATTATTCAAACAGACCTTATCTATAATGCCGAGTACCTCAATAATAGTAAACAATATGCATCCCTTATAAAACCTGGAAGGCTTTAATACAAATAGATTATCCCAGGTACTTATTACCTTATACAGAAATACTCCAGTCATTAAATACCTGAAGTACATAACCTACATGTATGTTGTCGAGTCTGTGTCATATGTACATAGGTACACAATATCTAACCTCAGTGAATAGATGCATAACCAAAAAATAAAATATTTCATAATTCAATAAACCCGTCCACTTGTCCGCCTTACCCCTCCATTATGGGAACAAAGTGATGACAGATGGTGACGGCAGACGGTGTGCAAAGCTACCTCCTACCTGCATGTACTTACCTGATATATGTACATACATGTGCGTCCATACATAGGTACCTACCAGCATTTAGAAAGGTGAAGGAGGGGGCAGGGAGCACAGGGGGCTAAAAAGTCACTGCACACAATCGGGATCGAGAATGCTAACTAAGCAGGTTAGCTTAATAAAAACCCATATACCACTCGTAAATATAACGATCCGAGGCCTATTTAATAACAACCCTTCTATTTTAAAAATTTATAATAAATTAATAACTAAAGCAAAAAATACGAAATTTTTAGAATAGATTCTTTATTTAATAATTAATATATTAACTATGCGTTTTTATAATATTACGCCATTTTTTAAGTATTAAGTTAAGATCGTTGTTAGCTTTTTTCTGATTTAATAAATCCTACGATTTTAATATTAACTCTTTTAATTAGTTTTCCCTATTAAAAATAAAGCTATAAATATAAAACTTAATACATTTAATAAAAAATTTAATCCAGTTTATATTAAATAAATTATAAACGTTATGGATAAATTTATACCCGTTTTTTTTCTTTTATTAATAGGTAGGGTTACTTTTTATAAACCTATAGTTTAAATTACCATTTTCCTATAAAATAAAGTCCCTATAGCTATAATATTCTTTAAAGTACTTGAAAAAAGGCTTAAATATTTAAATATATACCCGTAAATTTATTTTTCCTATAGTATTGCCGGGTATTATATAAAAAAGTAACGGGCTTTTATAGTTTTAGCTTATAATTTTAACGGCGTAAATTAACGGCGCCTCTTTATATGCCTTACGATTTTTAACCTTTTATTATTGCTGTTTTTTTAACTTTTTCTAATAGTTAACGTTTTATTAGGCGTTTTTTTCGTTTAGTTTATAAATTATACGGCCGCGTTATAATAGTTAATAGTTAAAATAAATCTTATTAATAAAGTAATAATTATACTATATGGCTTTATTATTAAATTAACTACTTTTAATTTTATATTTAATACGTATAATCTTAATATTAGTAGTTAATTTATTTAATTAAAGCTTTTTTAATTTAAAATATAGTATATATAGTTTTATAGACTTTTTAATAGTATTTAAGGAAAGTTTTTTATTCATTTCTGCTTCGTTAATTACCTTATATTACTTATTACGGCATATATTTTATAGATTTTAATAAAAATAATGTTTAACGATCTTTTTATTATTATTTATAAATTTCCTTTTTTTCCTGCGGTTTTTTTATATTTTAAGGTCGTTATAGATGGTTTTTAAGTTAGGGTTTAAATAGCTTAGAATAGTTTAAACTTAGAATTTATAAGGGATAGTTTTAGTACGCCGGGAATTAAAAATTTCGTAACCTGATTTATTTAAAACGCCGTAGAATTTAAAAATCTCCTTATTAATTATATTAAGGTTTTTTTCTTTATTTATTTGAGTTATTTTACGGACTTTTACGTAAATAGGGGTATTATAATGTAAAAAGTCCATTATTAAGGTTAATAGCATAACTATACCGCGAAATGATATAATTGGATCTAGAAAATTTAAATACAGGTAAAATAACTACTTAAGAGTGTATTTTGATTTTTTTAATTTTTTAGCTGCTAACGTTATGACGTAATCGCGGTATGTTAAAAATAAGCGAAATTACGGTGTTTTAGACCTTTCAGGGGTGTGTGGGTTTTTGTTGAGCTAACCTGCCAAGATACATGTACATTACTGCGTATGTACATACCTACAGTAGATGCATATGTACTTGCATATCAAGTATCTTGATGTAGGTACGCAGGAAGTATTCTTGCACCCCTCAACACCACACAGAATCTTACCACTCACCCCGTTCCTTTCCCCGTCCAAAGATAAAATATAGCCTCGCCCTATTCTATCTAGTCTGAAAACAGACTGGATGCTATTCTTCCTACCAAATTAGTAACATCATGATCCTTGGCCTATCTAATCTCTCCCCACCAGCCCCGGCGCGCCCCGTGTGAACAGCAACCGGCACAATCATCTCAACCTCGACACTTGCGACAAACCCCATTTACGACCATACCACTGCCCCAATCTCCCAATTTCCTCCTCTGCCTTATTTAGTTTCCATCCACGCCGTATTCTTGTTCTCAACCCTCTCAATTTCGCCATGGATCCTGCTTCCCATGTCAAGGAAACGAGCACCTCGCCGCCGCCACCCCCTCAGCGGTCGAGCTCGTCTTCCAGCCTCCATAAGTCCAACCATATCGCCAACCATAGTCATCGCTCGAGTTTCGCAGAGAGCTTCAGGGGCGTCCCACCCTCCCCACGATCACAGCGACACCCGTCTCTTACCCAGGCTGCCCTCCAAGACTTGCTCAACCATCCACCTGCTCCCAGACACCAAAATCCTCGCTTTGCCGGCCGCGATTGGAGAGACGTTGCAATTGGAGAGCTTGTGACCAAAGATGATGTCAAATGGGCGACAATGGATACCAGTGTCGAGGATGCTTCAATGGTTTGCCTTACTCCCATCCCCTCGTCACCATAAACTCTAACAGTATTTTCCTTCTAGGCCCTAGTCAAGAACACCTCCAGTAATGTAGTCGTGATCAGAGAGAATGCTACCAGCACAGTTCCCATCTCCACCTTCGACTATAACGATCTAAATGCCTATATACTTGTGGTGGTCGGGCAGGCGTATCCAACTAATGAGCTAGTTGAACTGTACGATACCTTAGCCAAGAAGGCCCAGGCCAGGACTAGAATACCACTCCGAGACATTCAGCCAATATGCCGCAAGGAGTCACTCATCACTCTACGAGAAGATGAAGACCTGATCAAGGCGATCGAGGTGTTTGGTAGCGGCATACATCAAATCTTTGTCGTTAACCACAATGCGGAAGCCGTCGGCATCCTAAATCAATTGAAGCTTATTGAGTTTTTCTGGCACGAAGGCGTCAACTTTCGAGTTATCGATGAACTCTACCCAAGGCTCATGCGTGATCTCGGCGTAGGATCACAGCAAACATTAGCTATCAAGTAGGTGCGGTGGTACCGACCGGAATGAATCCCTTGCTGACCCTCACACAGTGCAGATAGACCTCTCATCGAGGCTCTCAACCTCATGAGTCAAGAAGGAGTATCGAGTGTGGCGGTTGTGGACAATGGGTTGAATGTTGTCGGCAACATTTCTACGGCAGATGTTAGACACCTCACCAGCGCCGCAAGCCTCCCGTTGTTACAAAATTCTTGCATGCATTTCATATCGGTCATACTTACCGAACGAGGCGTCGAGAAGGGTAAAGACTCATTCCCGGTCTTCTATGTCAACCCATACTCGACGCTCGCCCATACCGTGGCGAAGCTAGTAGCCACTCGCTCACATAGAATGTGGGTGGTGGAATCGGCCTCTCCATCCCCCTCGACACCTGGGACCCCATCTCTGGGGCCTACTGTTCTAATGCCTACTACGCCATCCTCGTCACAGACTTCTCTTACTGGGAGCCATTTGCCTCCCATCCCACCGACGTCCCTTCCCGGTCCCCATGTATCGGGGCGCTTGATTGGTGTTGTCACCTTGACGGATATTCTCAATCTATTCGCTAGGGCAAGTGGGCTCAATCCTTCGGACCCTAATGAACAACGAGCACGGAGGCGCAGAAGCTCTAGCTGCTCCATCCGACCCTCCCTTGATTCGTCCCGTGCGAGTATTGACATTCGACGCTAGCACTACCCAGTTACGGAGACGTGAACTATACGAGTTGATGATTCTAGTAGTATGAGGCAGAAGTTTCGTATGGCTACGGCAGCCATACACGTATTTAGACAGCAAATTACGGGCTCGTAATGTTGACCCGTCTCACGTATTTCGCCCACTCGAGGGATAGAGAAAGGGAGGGCCTTTCGGTTTTTCAAAGATGCGCATTCTTACGAAGCGCAACGACTTTTACGAGACTCTCTTCCCCGGAGTTGGTGGTGTTCTCTGTTGGCTCTCTCTCTCATCTTGCAAGGAATTACGGTTGGAGTTGCTCGGAATGGTGTTAGATACATTCTCGACTTGTCTCGACTTTAATGTGTTCCTTGGGACTTTCTACTGTCACGTCGACCTATAAGTGTGCCTTGCGTGTGTCTTTATAACAGTGCTCGAGACGTTTTCTCTCGTAATGCTCAATACCCGCCCTCGCCCTTCCTCTCAAAATGTGTCTAGCTTCTTGCTATCGATGTCTGAATAGCTTTGGTACTGCATTTCAACTGACTCTGTAGCTCTCAGACTAAATGGGTCAGTCTCGTGTCAAACCTTCATATAGGTAGCAATAGTAAATTCATAGAAGGCACTTATATTAGGCGCCGTAGCTGTGACAACAGAAGCCGAAAATACTAGCCCTATTGCAACTATATAGGTTACCCCCCGTAATAATCCTCAGATCCGTAGACTTTGGAGAGGTACAGCGGGCCTATCCTATAAGGTATTATTTTAATATTAGCAATGTTGGCACAGTATTTTAAAGGCATAATTCTAGGAAAAGCTCATCTCCATAAGATCGTGCTTGATCGCCATAGGGATTTTTCACAAACGCATAAATTCATTACGAGAGCCACTGGATAACATTCGTACAGGGGGGCGTACTGTAGAAGCAAATGCGCACCGAATTTTAGAAACGGCAGCTCCGGGTAATACATCCCATATAATCACCCGAGAAGGCCAAGCCTAGAGTAATCGATAAAAACGAGTTACATCATCGGTGGTGGGGTATTAGCTCAGTATATACCTGTATACCTAGGAACATACCATACCATACCTATGAACATCTACCAAATCTACTTCATTTACAGCCTAAGGTTACTTCTCAACTTGGCCAGGCCGTAAACTGAGCCGCGGTAACATCGAACATTCGCCCTTCAATACGAGCATTTGTTTATATTACCAGCTTGCTGTTCCATCATGGCATCTTACAAGGCCACCCCGCTCTTCGGAGGTGCTCTCGTTTGCGATCTCCCAGCCACCTTCGCCGATGTCAGGTATGAACCCCTGGTCATTCAGATTCCTTTCTGCATCGCAGGCGCATATAACTAACCTCTAGCCTCTCGAATCTTACAGCACCCTGAGACAAGTCCCCGACCACCAGGAAGTCTACATCGACAAAGACGGCTTCACGAGCATCATCTTCGAGATCACCGAGCGCGTAGGCGGTCCTGGCAGCAACGCCGAGATAGACGGCCAGGCTCTGACCACACACCTAGAGGATCTAGTGCAGGACGACATCGACCGCGTCAAGGTCTGGAACACCACCCCGACGCTGTTCTCGCGCCTCGAGTACGTTACGCACATCCTCCTCTGACTTAGTACAGTGCAAAGGCTAACGTGCGCATCTCCAAACCAACAGCGAAAACATACCAGCCTACACCCTCATCGCCACACAAGCGCCGCCGCAGCCCGCCCCGGGCCAGAAATCGAGCGCCCCCGACTTCACCGCCATCATCCTGACGCTGGTGCGCCTCGAGCGCGAGAAGACGGACCTCCTGATTACCATCAACGTCCCCCACATCCGCGGCGAGTACGACGAGGAGGACGTCGACCTGCAGCTGGGGAAGCAGGGAAAGCTGATCGGCGATGCCGTCGACTACGCCGCCAAGATCTGGGAGTCCTTCCAGGTGAAGGACTGGAACCTCTTCAATGAGCTTTGAAGGAACAGATAAGAGTCTACCTGGGAAGAAAGGATATGAAATTAGCTCTTCTGGGTGAGGTTTTGAGAAATCGCTTTATTTTTTTCCCGTGGCGTTCGCCTTTCGCGATACGATTACGAATATCCTGGGAAAAGGGGAGGGGGAGGGGGAGGGGGACAAGATGAGCCGTCTTCGAAGTATAGACTACCCCTACGCCGATTATGAATCTAGTTCGTACTTATCAACGAGACTAGAATCACACGTTGCTAGATGTTACGTTAGATGCCGCGGACGCAAATTGGGATAGACAGTTCCTCGACGAAGATTCATTCCCCATCTAGCC
Source organism: Xylariaceae sp. FL0662B (assembly GCA_022376535.1). Lineage (NCBI taxonomy): Eukaryota > Fungi > Ascomycota > Sordariomycetes > Xylariales > Xylariaceae > Xylariaceae sp. FL0662B. The sequence continues at coordinate 106,561 of JAJJKD010000116.1, forward strand.
AACTAATGTAAACGCCGCGAGGGATCTCTGGTCGGTTTATTAATGGGAGGTATATTCATTATCGCCTTAATCCGGCGTCGCCAATTTGTCCGATCGCGTTAATGCGTCGTATGTACAAGACTTGTTATGTACCGTTGAGTTGCTTGCTCCCTACACTTATCGTGTCCAAGCGAAAACCCCGATATGCTTACTCATTATGTCCGCTAGGGATAGATACACCCGGCACGCCAGCTTCATCCCAGCGCCCGTATGTTTTCCCCTTATTATCGACTCCTAATCATTGTACAAGTAAGTAGGCAGCAAGAGGAGAAGCCAAATTGGTGTCCGTCCGTGGCTCACGCCTCAGCCTGGTCCTGGTCCTCCTCATCGTCCTTGATCTTTAGGACCTCCACCGCCGAAGCCAACCCCTTGACGCTGCTCTGATGTTCCCTCCACTTGGCCGACACGGCCGCCATCCTGTCCTTGAACGACATGCCCTTGTTGTTCAGGCTCAGCTCCTTCATCTCCTTCGCCATGAACTCCTGATACGCCGTCTTCGGCTTCTTCTCCTTCTCCTTCGCGACCCCGTTCCCGTTCCCGTTTCCGTCTGCTGCGCCGCTAGCCTTGACCGGGCTACCAGGAATCGCACCCCCGCCGCCGCCGCGAGGAACCGGCTTCACCTGGACCAGAAGGCCGCGACAATGGCCGCAGCGCTGGCGCTCCGGGTCGATGCTCCGGGAGTGGCGCCCGAACTCGCCGGTGCACTCGGCGCACCGCCAGACGTACCGGTACTCGATCTCGTACGAGTGCTTGGTGGAGACGAGGATGCCGCGGTGGCCGAAGGCGGCGCCGCACCGGCGGCCCCACGCCTTGAACTCGGCGCCGTGCGCCGCCTTGGGCTTGCCGCCGTCGAGCATGAACACCGCCACTATAACAACAGGAGTTAGTAATTGCTTGTTTAGGGAGGGGATCAGCTCATTTAAAGCATGTCTCGGGAGTGACTACTCCCAAGCGAGAGCAGAAATGATACTAGAAAGGGAAAAAAAAGAACTCTGGAATTTACCCACGGTGACAGAACTCGTGGGCGACCGTGTTCAGCAGGTCCGCCTCGTTCGCCAGCACCTTGGTCGCCAGCTCGATCGACGCGTGGTGGTGCTGACGATTCGCAGTGACGTTTCCCGTCGTTGTTGATACCGTCTTGCACTTCCAGTGCGCGCGCCCCGCCGTCGTCAGCAAAGAGTTGCTCCACGTGATCTGCAGCCCCCCCGTGTCGGCCGTCAGCTTGGCCAGCCGGCCGTCCGTGATGCGCGCGTCGAGCTCGGCCAGGAAGGACCGCGCGAGCTCCTCCTTGCGCGCGTCGAAGGCCCGCTTCGCGTCGCGCTTCTCCGGGCTCGTGCCGTACTTGCGCTTCAGCATCTCCGCCTTGTCGTCGGTGTCCTCCTGGCGGCTTCCGGTTCCGGTGGCGAGGTCGAGCAGCTTCTTCTTCGCCGGCGAGTGCTGGTCGATCCACGCGAAGTTGGCCTCGGGATCCCAGAACTCCTTATGCTCGGGCTTCCAGGGTGACACGGGGATCCGGGGCGTCTTATGCGGCGACGGCGGGAGCGTTTTTCGAGGCGTCGTGGGTTCTAGTATGGGCTTTTTGCCTGCGCCTTTGATGGAGGGTTCGTCTTCTGAATCGCTGTCCTCGTTGAAGCTGATGTCTTCGTCAGTATATTCCATGATCAACGCCATGATTGTCTTGGAAGGCAGCGCTGTTAATGTATCTTACATCTGGAGTTTTTTGAAAGCATCTTCCAAGTTTCCTCTCTGAGACGCGTTTGGTATGTTGGCAGCTGGGTTGCTGTCCTCCCGTTGTGAAGGGCTGGGCTTGGTTGGGTCGGTGATGGTCGTCCCCGGTTGAGTTTTCTTTGACCCGTTGCCACGCGATTCCTTCTTAGCTGGGTCTTTCCACGACAACGTTCTTTGAGGTTTAGCTAAGCGAGCTGATGGACTTCCTGATCGACGCGTGGTTGGTGTCAAAAAGAGCTGCGAATCCGATTTCCATCCATCCGTTTCGGAGTCGGAGTTTGAGACGAATTCAGAAGCCTCGTCGCCGCTTGACTGTGGGGCGCTTTTCACGGCGTCCAATTCCTCCTCCGAATCATCTAATAGATCTGAATGCTTCGATGACTTGTCGGAAGCCTTCTTGCTCTTAGTGGCCTCCTCCATTCTGACTGCAAGGGAACTAGGCTTCTTGGAAACCCCTCCTGTTGAACTGTCCATGTTTCTTCGGAGAGACGATATGCGAGAACTGGCTTGTCGGGGCTTGACGGGCAAGAGGTCTGACGATTCATTATAAGAGCCATTGGACTCAGCGCTTCCTTCCCGAACCCGCCTGCGAACACTCCTAGACTTCGAAATCTGAGCAGTCTCTTCTTCTCCAGCCTCCAATTCGTTCCATGGCTTCAGAAGCGAGCCGTGGATGGCTTGGGTCTGGCCGAGTTTCCGCCGTCGAAGAGGTGTCATGCTTGCCGAAGCAGCCTTTAGCTTGGCAGACTTTTCAATGTTATCTGGCTTTTTGGTTGTCGCTGGTGCATGATGATCCTTGTTGCCCTCGCCGTGTGTTCCCTGCTTAAGCTGAGTTCTGTTTTTGTATCGTCGGATGACCACATCAATATCTGGAAACTCGTCCTCGCTGCTGCTGCCCAGCATCCCTTCTAGCATCTTGACGACAACTTTCCCGGTGCTCTTATGCATATAGCCATAGTATCTGATTATGTATGGTTTGTTGAAGATGAAGTAGCTATTAAAGTCTACTTTAGGTAGTTATGGAATTTCAGTAAATTTTCGGCACTTCCCCGTTGTCCAGGCAACACTGACGTGTGCAGTAAACCCACACTTTTTGGACCGTGCCCCGTAATCTTCACCACGCTTAGTACCAATACCTCTAGGTACGCAGTACTGTGTAATCCGTAAGCTGTCCACTTTAACCTACACCCACTATATGTACTGCGTATGCAAACTGCACCCCTTGCAGCCAAAAGTCATAATTTCATCCCCTTTTTCCTACATAGGAGGTGGTTATACTCTTGATGAATTGAATACTGTCTAATTGTCTAATTAAGAGTGCGATATCTTTATCATTTAGTCATCTTATACAGATCTGTGGAATTCCCAGTACCTAACCGGGCGGCTACGCAGTCAGTCAACGGATGATACTATGAAGGGGCATTGATATGATATGTCGATGTCTTTCATTGACTAGTCCAATTGCTTTTCGGCTAGGTTCTTCCTGTCGGTCTGATGAAATGACAATGGTAGCGGTGAGCTAGTACATAAGTTTATACTCTGGCTGTACATATGGACGCGGCACTTGATGTCTCAGAACTGTGTTGGGAGAGAGTATCCCCGGCCAAAGAGCATCATGCCTCGTGGCCTTTGCGTGTTGTGTGGATAACGGTCACCCCGATTTAGTCAAGGTCCGCTGTGATTAATATCGGTCTGAGAGAATTGTTACTCAGCTCACCTCCTTTGTCATGCACCCTTCTGTTAGAAACGAATATATAGTACTCTGTGCGCCAGAGACGATTCCAGCTACGGACAGCCGTCACATACATAGTGACAGATTGCGGAGATCAATCTGCTACATAATATAATAACGTCTATAATTCTATATATGCTTGGATGTATAGTCTTTCTGGATTGACACCAATTAAACGCGGATACTGTGTACTTGATTATATGGTCTTGCGATTCTAAGATATATATGTTGAGGGTCCTGCGCTCACTCGTGTGACCCTATCTATCTAGTCTAGAGTGAGATACACTTTTCCAATTAGTATTGCGGTAAGATATGCGATGGAGATACGTATTTGGGGACAAGGGGAAACGGTCTCTTCGTGTACTGGTGTAATAGAGCTAAATAAGCCTGGTAGCGGAGTATGTGCCTTGATATATATCAAGATCCTATCAAGATCCCGAAGGCGTATCTACGTATCCGTGTGTCCGTTATGGGCACCGATGTACATTCTACCCGTAGGACAATAGGTGATGACCGGATTGCCGGTGCCGCAGGAGCGCATCCACCCTGTTTTCACTCAGGTAGCTGGTAGGTTGGAGGATGCAGGGCGCAAATATATAGTATCGAGGGTGATAATCGAACAAGTCTATCATAGGTATGTGGTATTTGGTAATGTTCGTGGCATTCACCGGAGGCAGGAGGTATTCAGATGTCCGCCAGTTAGTGCGTTGTGTTCCTTACCATATCTCCGTACTCGACACAGCAGTGGTATTGTTTAGTGGATAAAAGGTTGTTTGGCGTTACAATTCTATGAATTTCGATAGGCCTCGATACGTTATGCCTTACGATCTGAAATGTAGAGGTAACGAGGGTTTCAAGCCATTAAGTTGACTGTATGATATGGATTAAAGTTACCACCAACCTGCCATCAAGCGGGAAATTCTGGATCCAACCACTACGTGTATACCGGTGCACGTGACAACTCCCTCTGATCGTACTAAGTATACCTGCCGACATGGTACTGTATGGATCAGTGCTGGAACTACCGTCGCAATTTGTGGTATTATACCATAGTAGAGACAGCCAATGAGTGTTATTGATACAAGCGTGCTAACTAGTCCACGGGTACTTTTACCCCTGAAATGTATAAAATGCATCCCGCGCAATCTGGCATTATGAAGCTTATTACGAGCCTAGCAGATCACCTAGCCAGTAACATGTTAGGAATAAATGATCTAAATAGAAACAATAACGGGACGGGAAACGGGAGTATGTACTATGTATCTGTAGATCGGAGAGTACATAATGGTCGTGGGGTTGACTGGGGATTCGCGCAAGGTATGAGCTACTCTTGATGGCTCTCATCTACTGTGCCACTATCACATACATAGTATATCAAATTCTATGGATTCGCCACGGCTTCTGGCCTTACACAGCAGAGTCGAGCCCCGTTGGTCAAAAGGCTAGATATGTGACATATATACACCGGCAGAGTATGCTTCACTGTAGGGAATTTAAGAGTCGCCTATCTGAATTTCTAGGCATACCAGCACGAATGTCGTAGACAGGCTATGCTGAGAGGAGAGCTGAGTACTCTCAATACGAATCTAGATAAATCATAAAAAAGCGGATAACCCGGAAATTACTTACCTAGGGATACCCAGACAGTGTCTTTAGACGCGTGGATGGGCGCGCGTGATGCGTTCCTACAGGCTACAGCATATGCAGGACACGTCGTATTGGGGAGAAAAGATTGGCCCTAAATTGACCATTCCATCATCGACTGCCTTTAGTGCGTGCGTCGCGCCTTATTTCCGCCATTGAAAGGCCACACGAAACGGCCGGTACCTGCATGTAATGGGTTCGTTATTGCTGGCGTAAGAGGACTAAGACATTTTGGAACATTTTTGCCTGATGGCGCTCCTAATCATTCGACGCCATGCATGGATTGTGATGTGATAAAATTTTCATGTATACCGTTCGGGCGCGATTGGTCGCACTTTTCGATTACATATACACGTATACTAGATGGCCAGCAAAGATTAGGTATATGTACAGTAGCCCGCCACCCGCTTTGAAGTGGAAACAAGCTTGATGGCAGGATGGCGAGAAGGGACTGCTATTTCGGTTGTGTTGTGACATGGAACAGGGGGATACTGTAGAGGAACAGGGAATATCTTGACTGGATCACTTCCGCTCCGTCCGATCAGGATTCTAGAAGTGGACCGCCGGTGGACGACTACCACTACCTAGGTATGCGGATATTGAATGGCCGTTGTTGAACATGTAGGCGAAGTCGATCTTTTTGGCTCGTTGGTCGGTATGTGGGAGATATCTGGTATCTGCAAAACCACTATATGCAGAAAGCGTCAGATGCACATCAACAATCCATCATACGAACTGTTGGCAAGGTGGGTTGCATATTGGCTGCGGAAAAATGAAATACGATGTTGGCAGGTTGGCTCGAAGTATTCCTGGTATCCGCCCGCAGCTGACGAACATGATAGGTTAGTTACAGTATGCATGATCAAGATTGTGGCTCTATGGTACTGCGTAGTCCGTACGTGGAGGTGGCGATTAGATGCAATAGCTGACGGCAGAACAATCGGTTGGATATACACAGTACATACATACCTGTGTGAGTGATGCCGTGGTTGTGCAGAGAAACTTCGATGAGGTTGCAAGTTTGGGCCATTTGTGCGTCTCATCAGCAGTCTGTGGTAGACTCTCAGACTCTGTCATCTGTAGCCGGGCTGCCGGACTGGCGGACTGGCGGACCCAAGACATGGGATCAGGGATAGCATAGCCATCCCTACCTGCTTTGGAGATTGGATTGACAGTGTTGCAGGTAGTAGTATGTAAGCCTGTCTAGGTGAATAATGTGATTGGTGGTGTCTCGTCAAGAACTTGTCCAGTGGCAAATTAGCTATACTATGTACTATACTTATGTACATACAAGCAACAAATAAGATATTATACCATACCTAGGTAGGATTAATCGATACTGCATCGGGGCGCCGGGGACACGTCGATGGCCAGCTGTACTGCAACCTGTAGGAAACTACAGTAGGTAAGGTTCGTAGGGCGTACCCGTAACTGTCAGACTGTGCATACAGGATATGTACATACATACATACTCTCTATGTGTATCCAATAGGGGACAACTAGAGGTGTTTGGCATTCCAAGGTACATCACGATACTCGTACATACTGACCTACATGTATTGCAAACCAGCAGTGGAAACGGAACGTCGGATGTATGTAGTATGTACCGATGCTTGCTGGCGTGTTCCCTGGTAGCCCCTGACCATGGGTCATTCGTGGCTACACGAACCAATGATACGACTGGCTCAGTCGAGAATGGCGGGTTTAGGAAATACGTAGCATCTCCACATGTCTACCTAGGTATCGTGCTCTTACTACGTATGCGATCTTCTCTCCATAACACTCGCAGTCATAATTTGCTCGTATTTGCGATACTGCGGTACCCATTGTGTGCTAGCTATCTACCTACCTAAGTATGTACGCCTGAGGGCATCGCATGCAGCAGGTACACAGGGAGGACCCAACCGCATCGCAACCTGGGCAGCACAGCCACAAGCCCCTTCCGTCCAATCTCGATCCTGCTCCCCTTCCCCTAACCATAGGTACGCATAGTACCTAGGTAGGACGTGTAGGCTACCAAGGTTGCAAGGCTACAGGTAGGCTGGCAGGCTGGTAGGTACCACACCTGTTCGCAGCGTGGTCAACTGGCAACTGCCCGCTGACTGGCGGACTGATACAGGTATGTATGTACATACCTACTGCTTAGAACTGGTATGTAGGTTGTATGTACACAGTGGCTGTGCGGTACATCCCTAAGCTGGGTAGGGTGCCTACTACTGTCCCTACCTAAAAGTTGGGCTAGGGGGGCGATACTGAGCGGGACTTCTGGGCTAGGTAAGCAGGTAAGCTCATCTTCGACCTTGGCGCAACCAGATCCCCCCTGGCTCCCTTCCCCTTTCTAACAAATTTCTTGATTCTTGATCCAAACTTCCATGTTCCATTCCTTTTCAACCCCTCTCCCACCCAGTCTCATCGACAGAATCAGTTTCACACTCGCTTTTCGTCATTTCCACTTTCTAGTACTTCCTTTTTATCCTTTCCCTCTTCCTTTTCCCTTGCCATCTCTAACCCTTACGCGGATAACATCTAGTCTGCCAGGGAAAGTGTGAGGATTAAAGGGAGATAAAGAGAATCAAGGAGTTTTAGAGATTATAGAGAAAGAACTTGCGGTCCCGTCTTTCGTTAACTTTGGGTACTACTCGATCAACCCCCTTTTTTTGTGTTTTTGTGTTTTCTTCCCGCCGCCCTTTACGCACGTTCGCTTTGCGGTTCACGGAATACGAAACACGAAAACGCAGGGAGAACAAGACAGAGTACTCGCCTCTTTCGCTCATCTGCACGAACAGAGCATATTCAGATGCAAACCAGTCAATCGTTTTAAGCCCAGCCAATTGATCATCGATCCGACCTTGCGAGGATTTCGAGCCGGTAAGGGGAATTTCAGTGTGGAATTTGGTGGATTCACCGATTCAAGCCTTCAGTCATCTGGTTTAGTCGGGGTGCAGACGCGCTATTTTTCAGCAACCCCTACCTACCTACAGCTGCTGACTGACCAGCCCACAGCCCTCCCCGTGCCTTATTGCTTGGTCAACAACACCAAACCTTACCGACCCGGCCTGAACCTGCGCCATCCAACGCAGGATCAACAATCGATCCACGCACGTCACAACAACAAATTTTTACCTGCTTGTGGCCGGCCACATCGATCCCATAATTACAACTCGTCTAATAATTTTAATCGTGACAGCTGTCCCTGTCACAGCTGTTTGCCGCCGTACTCAATGAGTCTGATTTGTACGTCGCGATCTGTTAATACGCGCCATTGAGACACCCAGAGCATACCCAAAGTCTTATGTTACCATGATAATTATCACCTAACACGTCTTTTTGAATGCAGCTAACTCAGTTCCATTTCAGAAACACCATCTCGAATTGCACACGGCCTGAATCGTCAAGATGTCGGGCTATCCAGGTGGTGGTCATCACGACTACAACGATGGCTATGGTCAACATGCCGACTCGTACTACCAAGACGACCAGAACAGCCACTACTACGACAACGGCTACGATGCCAGTGGCCAGCATCATGCCAACGACGGCTACTACGATGAATCGTAAGTTCCTCTATGCCACTGGTTTATAATACGCTAAATAGTTTCTAATTATCCTAACAGTGGCTACTACAATGCCGATGCTAATAATCCCTACCATCAAGACGGCGGATACTACGATGGTCATGATCAGGGCGACTATTATGACGACGGCAATGGCTACTATGACCAATATGGTCAGGGTGCCTATGGGAACGGACGTCGTCGGGGTGACTCTGAGGAAGATTCCGAGACGTTTAGCGACTTCACCATGAGGTCCGACATGGCTCGTGCCACTGATATGGATTATTATGGCCGTGGCGATGAGAGATACAACAGTTATAATGAAGGAGCCATGGGCGGTAGAGGCTACCGCCCGCCGTCTTCGCAGATTTCGTACGGTGGTAATCGATCCTCGGGGGCTTCCACCCCCAACTACGGTATGGACTATGGCAATGTTCTTCCAAGTGGCCAGAGATCCCGTGAGCCTTATCCAGCATGGACTTCTGATGCGCAGATTCCTTTGTCTAAGGAAGAAGTGGAAGACATATTCGTGGATCTCGCCAACAAATTCGGCTTCCAGCGTGACAGTATGAGAAACATGTACGATCATCTTATGGTTCTCCTGGACTCGAGGGCTTCTCGAATGACCCCGAACCAAGCTCTTCTGTCCCTTCACGCCGATTACATTGGTGGTGACAACGCCAACTACCGGAAGTGGTACTTTGCCGCCCATCTCGATCTCGATGACGCTGTTGGTTTCGCGAATATGGGCAAGAAGGCCCGCAAGTCCAAGAAAAAGGCCAAGGGCAAGAAGGGTGACCAAGCTGAAGACCAGGTCCTCGAGGATCTTGAGGGCGATGATAGTCTGGAAGCTGCCGAGTATCGCTGGAAGACTAGGATGAATCGCATGTCTCAGCATGACCGAGTTCGTCAGATTGCCTTGTACCTTCTCTGCTGGGGCGAGGCAAACCAGGTTCGTTTCATGCCTGAGTGCCTCTGCTTTATTTTCAAATGTGCCGACGACTACCTCAACTCACCCGCCTGTCAAAACTTGGTTGAACCTGTCGAGGAGGGCACGTTCCTAAACAACGTCATCACTCCGCTGTATCAGTACTGTAGGGACCAGGGATACGAGATTTCAGACGGTAAATATGTCCGTCGGGAACGAGATCACAACCAAATCATTGGTTATGACGACTGTAACCAACTTTTCTGGTATCCTGAAGGCATTGAGCGCATCGTCCTTGAAGATAAGAGCAAATTGGTCGATGTCCCTCCGGCGGAACGATACCTGAAGCTGAAGGATGTTCACTGGAAGAAGTGCTTCTTCAAAACTTACAGGGAGACTCGGTCTTGGTTCCACATGCTTGTTAATTTCAACCGCATCTGGGTTATCCATCTGACCATGTTCTGGTTTTACACCGCCCACAACGTTCCCTCACTTCTCGTCGGAAAGGCTTATGAACAACAAGTCAATCAACAGCCACCAGCATCTGCCCAGTGGTCGGTTGTGGGTGTTGGTGGTGCCCTCGCTGCCTTGATCCAGGTTCTTGCCACTTGTGCTGAATGGGCTTATGTTCCACGTCGTTGGGCTGGTGCTCAGCATCTCAGCAAGAAACTCGTGTTTCTTATTGTTGTATTCGTCATCAACCTTGGTCCTAGTGTCTACGTCTTTGGCTTCCCCGACCAACAGGAACAAAAGCCTGCTCTAATTCTGGGTATTGTCCAGTTTTTCATCGCGCTGGTTACCTTTATCTTCTTTTCCGTCATGCCTCTCGGTGGTCTTTTTGGCAGCTATCTCACCAAGAACTCACGCCGCTACGTAGCCAGCCAGACTTTCACCGCAAGTTGGCCGCATCTGAAAGGCAATGACAGGGCTCTGTCGTATTTCCTTTGGGTAACCGTTTTCGGTGCTAAATTCGGAGAATCGTACGTCTATCTGACACTCTCCTTCCGCGATCCGGTTCGATACCTTTCAATCATGGATGTGTCGTCTTGTCTGGGAGACGCCCAACTTGGCGATTTTGGGAATAAGCTCTGTTCAGCTCAGCCGATAGTTATTTTGATTTTGATGGCTTTCACTGATCTTATCCTCTTCTTCCTCGACACCTTCATGTGGTACGTCTTGCTTAACACGGTATTCTCCATTGCGAGATCATTCTATCTTGGCTCGTCGATTTGGACACCGTGGAGAAACATCTTCTCCCGTTTGCCCAAGCGAATTTACTCCAAGATCTTGGCTACTACGGATATGGAGATCAAGTACAAGCCCAAGGTGTTGATCTCCCAGATCTGGAACGCTATCGTCATTTCTATGTACCGCGAACATCTCCTAGCCATCGACCATGTCCAGAAGCTTCTCTACCATCAGGTTCCGTCGGAGCAGGAGGGCAAGCGCACGCTTCGCGCACCAACTTTCTTCGTCTCCCAGGAAGATCACTCCTTCAAGACAGAGTTTTTCCCAACCTACAGCGAGGCAGAGCGTCGCATCTCCTTTTTTGCGCAGTCGCTCTCCACGCCCATTCCTGAGCCTCTGCCGGTCGACAACATGCCCACCTTCACCGTCATGATCCCTCACTACAGTGAGAAGATTCTGCTGACCCTTAGGGAGATTATCCGAGAAGATGAACCGTACTCCCGTGTGACCCAACTTGAGTATCTTAAGCAACTTCACCCTCATGAGTGGGACTGCTTTGTCAAGGACACCAAGATCTTGGCTGATGAGACCTCCCAATTCAACGGTGATGACGAGAAGACCGACAAAGACACTGCGAAGAGCAAAATCGATGACCTGCCTTTCTACTGTATTGGTTTCAAGTCCTCCGCCCCGGAGTATACTCTCAGGACCCGAATTTGGGCATCCCTCCGCTCTCAGACTCTGTACCGTACCATTTCCGGTTTTATGAACTATAGCCGTGCTATCAAGCTCCTGTATCGTGTTGAGAATCCCGAAGTTGTTCAGATGTTTGGTGGTAACTCCGACAAGTTGGAGCGCGAGCTGGAGAGGATGGCCCGTCGTAAGTTCAAGATTGTCGTGTCGATGCAGCGGTATGCCAAGTTCAAGAAGGAAGAAATGGAGAACGCAGAATTTCTCCTGAGGGCGTATCCCGACCTGCAGATTGCCTATCTTGACGAGGAACCTCCGTTGGTCGAGGGTGAAGAGCCACGCATCTACTCTGCCTTGGTTGATGGCCATTCGGAAATAATGGAGAATGGGATGAGGCGGCCGAAGTTCCGCATTCAACTTTCCGGTAACCCCGTGCTTGGTGATGGCAAGTCAGACAATCAAAATCACGCCATTATTTTCTACCGTGGAGAATATATCCAGCTTATCGACGCCAACCAGGATAACTATCTTGAGGAATGTCTGAAAATTCGCTCTGTCCTGGCCGAGTTCGAGGAGATGAAAACTGACAATGTCTCCCCATACACGCCAGGCGTAAAGAATGAGACCAATGCCCCTGTTGCTATCTTGGGTGCTCGCGAATACATCTTCTCGGAGAACATTGGTATCCTTGGTGACGTCGCCGCTGGTAAGGAACAGACATTCGGTACCCTTTTCGCAAGAACCTTGTCCCAGATTGGTGGTAAACTTCATTATGGTCATCCGGATTTCCTAAATGGTATTTTCATGACTACCCGCGGTGGTGTGTCGAAGGCCCAGAAAGGTCTTCATCTGAACGAAGACATCTACGCTGGTATGACCGCTCTTCTTCGTGGTGGCCGAATCAAGCACTGCGAATACTACCAGTGTGGAAAGGGTCGTGATCTTGGTTTCGGATCCATTCTAAACTTCACCACCAAGATCGGTACCGGTATGGGTGAGCAGATGCTTTCCCGAGAATACTACTACCTGGGCACACAACTGCCTCTCGACCGTTTCTTGTCGTTCTACTATGCGCATCCTGGTTTCCACTTGAACAATATCTTTATCATGTTGTCGGTTCAGATGTTCATGATAGTGCTGATCAATATTGGTGCCCTTCGAAACCAGACTATTGCATGCGAATACAACCGGGATGTCCCTATCACTGACCCCTTGTTTCCCACCGGATGCCAGAATACCGATGCTCTTATGGACTGGGTCTATCGCTGCGTTATTTCCATCTTCGTGGTCTTCTTCCTGGCCTTCGTTCCCCTCGTTGTCCAGGAACTTACCGAGCGTGGCGTGCTACGCGCTGCAACTAGACTGGCTAAACAATTCTGTTCCCTGTCGCCGTTCTTTGAGGTGTTTGTTTGCCAGATCTATGCCAATTCGGTCACTCAAGATCTGTCTTTCGGCGGTGCGCGGTACATTGGAACCGGTCGTGGTTTTGCCACCGCTCGTATTCCCTTCGGTGTCCTCTATTCTCGGTTCGCCGGTCCTTCCATTTACCTGGGTTCGCGTCTGCTGATAATGTTACTATTCGCGACCATGACTGTCTGGCAGGCCGCCTTGGTTTACTTCTGGGTATCTCTCTTCGCTCTCGTCATCGCGCCATTCTTGTACAACCCTCACCAATTCGCGTGGAACGACTTTTTCATCGACTACCGTGATTACCTTCGCTGGTTGTCGCGTGGCAATTCTCTGTCTCACTCGTCCTCTTGGATCTCGTTCTGCCGTCTTTCCCGTACGAGGATCACTGGTTATAAGCGAAAGATTTTAGGTGACCCATCGGGTAAGATGTCGGCCGACGTACCTCGGGCGGCTATCACCAACCTCTTCTTCGGCGAGATCATCGCCCCTCTCCTTCTCGTTGCCGTCACGGCGATTCCTTACCTCTTCATTAATGCTCAGACCGGTGTAAAGCCTCTCGACTCGAGTGCCAAGCCTACCTCGTCGCTGATTCGTCTCGCGATTGTCGCGTTTGCACCCATCGGCATTAATGCAGGTGTTCTGGGTGGTCTCTTTGCTATGGCCTGCTGCATGGGCCCAGTACTCAGTATGTGCTGCAAGAAATTCGGTAGTGTTCTGGCCGCAATTGCCCATGCTGTCGCCGTCATCATGCTATTGGTGTTTTTCGAGGTTATGTTCTTCCTCGAGGGCTTCGATTTCACTAAGACCCTCTTGGGAATGATTGCTGTGGTAGCGATCCAACGCTTCATCTTGAAGTTTATCATCTCTCTCGCCCTCACTCGTGAGTTCAAGACAGATCAGGCCAATATCGCGTTCTGGACGGGCAAGTGGTATTCTATGGGTTGGCACTCGGTCTCCCAGCCAGCACGTGAATATCTCTGCAAAATCACTGAGTTGAGTATGTTCGCCGCCGATTTCGTCCTCGGCCACTTTCTCCTGTTTTTCATGCTTCCTGTCATCCTTATCCCACAAGTCGACAAGCTACATTCGATGATGTTGTTCTGGCTGCGACCAAGGTATGTTCATTACCCCTCGATTCTCTAGTCTCTGTAAGATAGCTAATCTCCGTCGTTCTAGCCGTCAAATCCGTCCGCCTATCTACTCGATGAAGCAGTCGAAGCTTAGAAGGAGACGTGTGGTCCGATACGCCGTACTATACTTCACGATGCTCGTCTTATTTGTGGCCTTGATTGCCGGGCCTGTGATCGCCGGCAAGAAGATTCCTTCGGACGTGACAAAGAAAATATCCAGCTCGCTGCCGTTCCCGTTGGCTCAGCCGGCTGAACAGGAGAACAACGACACGCGGAACCGGACACAGACAGGGACTGGATCTCCGGGATATTCGGGACCTGGCTTGGCATCGATGACGTCGGCAGCAGCCAGTACCGAGGAGACGGATTCAGCGGACAGTAGCAAAGACGAGAAACTAAAATTTAGATTTGTCTAATAGGCAGTCTTAGCTACGGGCGTTTGTACCATAAGAAAGGCCTCCTCGCACCTGGTTTGCCTAGCCCATTGGGAATTGGCATCGGTACCAGGGTGTTCAAGATTGTCTGGAGTGTTGTGTATTGATTAAAGAGGGCTGGCATAGCACATGGTTTTTTCCTTTCCTTCGTTGTGTCGCGGGCATAAATCTGAACTGGTTTTTCTCATTCTGTCAAGGGAAAACGAACCGGTGTTAAATAATGATTAAGGTTTTTATTGCATTTACCATCATGAGGAACGTATGCGTGAAGCGTTCGTAGATAATAAGTGGTGGTGCCGCTGGGCATAATAACACAGCTATACATTGCAAACGGTAGCACTCTAGTCTTGACAACGTCGTGCCAATTGATGTGCTATACACCAATTTAACATGGTATACTCATAGGGTCTGAAGTGTCATTGGTTATTTATTTATTTATTGTACTCCGTGTATTATATATATAATACAGGCTGATTTTAGCCATGCGGACCCCCTACTTATACTCGCAAAGGAAAAACCAGATTTACTCTGCAATACCTTTGCGCTTCTCTTACGCTGCTCGCTCGCTGCGTTCCATCATATAACTAGAGTGTCATTGGTTATACTCTTTTTTAATAAACCAGCTACTATGAACCAACTGCCTTACTATACAGCGTTATGCGTCTCTACTATGTTAAATATATCCTTGTCAAAATCCAGAGACCATTTCGACAAAATGAGTACATAGACAGGGAATACACAAGGTGTACGCATCCAACCAAAATCTTTTCGTTGAGATATAGTTACTAATAGGGGAAATTCGCAGTCCGTGCATATGTAATTTGCTAAAATGGCTTCCATGTAAATGGAGGAGGATGGTTAACTGCTTTAGATATGCCGATAATTGCCTAGGTCGGTGTTGTTTGGGTGGGTATGTAGGAAGGCCAAATCTGTTGTAAGCACGTACGGATTAAGCGCTTCCTTTGTTACAGACGTATCGGTGCCGGATCGATCGTGGCTTATTCTTAATAAAATTTTCAATCTCTTTTCCGAGGGTCATAGCATTACAAATTACAAATGACAACTCGGCCCTGCTTATTACGACAAAATTTTTACATACGAGCAACGAAATCCTTTCACCTTCTTCCAACCGGAGTCAGCCAGTCAGTTAGAGTCAGTGCCCACTTGACGAGCTATACAGCGTTTTGCATATGCAATATGACAACATACCGATCCCTGTTGAGCGATAAAAAAGCAACGGCGCTGCGGCGTTTAGGCGCCGTGGCGCCACCAACAACTTGATGCAAACTTGATGCATTGATGCAACGGAAAGGACGAGAGTTTCTTGCCGAAGTGTGTATGGGACACCTCGTCCACTCGTCCTCGTGATTATTCGGATTACATGGGATTACATCAGTGATATGGCGTCATTTCTCTTTATTCACCGGATTCGGGCAGTCTCGGTAGGCTAGGTATGTTATAGTATGTAAGCAGAAAATTCACCACCTCCCAAATGCCGATACCTAATAGGTAACCTAATAGGTAAGGGAATTAGTTGCATACTTAGTATACGATACATACATATGTGCGCTCTATCTAAGTATTTGTCCATGTATAATCAGTTGTCGCTATACATATTACTTAGACCAGATCCAGCATTATGTATGTATTTTCTATTCATCCTACGAATTCATCAGGTGAGGCTGCTGCGGATGCCTTATGTTGGCACTTCGGACTGGGGAACCGTTAGTGTTTCTTAGCCAACTTGGCCACTTACCCAATAGATGCCAGACGAGACACTCTCCCTCACTCATCGCCGCCATCACAGCACACCTTCAAGAGTGCCAAAGTGGTACGGCTCCCCTTGGCTACCTTGGCCTCCTTGGCCACCTCGACTACCCGTGGATGTTTATCACGCGAGGTCAAGGTCGGCTAGACAATTATCCTTTCCATATTTCTCTATTTTTAATTTTTTTTATATCTTTTTTTTTTTTGGGGGGAAAAAAACATTTTCCCCTTTCCTTCCTTTCTCATATGTCGATACCTTTGGTTGGAGTAGCAGGCAACAAGCAGGGAGGCAACAGCGATTTATGTATTCGAATAGCGATCCAATCTCTCTTATCTCTCCCATACCGCTGACAGTCTAAGGTCCAGTCTAATATCAACAAACCCACATTTCACCGCTGCACCGCTTACAGGGCGCACTGCATGCAGGATTACTACACAGTACATACATAGAATGGATAAGAAAGGTATGTAAACCGATAAACCAGAGTAGATAGAATATTGGTCGAAACACCGGGTCGAGCCCGATTGTTTTGAGTTTGGACTTAATCGGGTTCCTGGAATTGGCCGACCAGCCGTACAGCCAAACATAGGTCAGCTCCAGCTCACATGCGGCGAAAAAGATCGTCATGAGCCAAGGATGCCGGTGGCTTGCCTATCAGCCTATCCCTGTGCATCCTTGTCCGCCTTGGGAAATTCCTTGGTATCATTCCTGGTTGTGTCTATGGACGAATACATCCCGCATGCAGACACGGTACGTACTAGATTAGGTAGCAGGGCCACTAGTGGTGAGTGGGTACCTGGTATGCACGTTTACGTACTGTACTATGTAGTTCCCGCCAAGAGTAAAGCCGCCGATCCACATCTCCGTTCACGGCCCACTGCCGACCTGCCAGTCCGGTCCGGTACCCACACAACATCAGCGACATCAGCGACATCAGCGACATAAACGACATCAGCGAACAGCAGCGACAATGCATATTTCAACGGGCTCCGAGCAGGTGGAAACGCTGTGGATACCTATGACACAATGGCCGCTAAACATGCTGAATCCGTACCCGCTTTCGCCTCCATAAGTCCATTTTTCTTTTACTCATCTTGCACTCGTCTTAACCGGGCTACCGAAGAGCCGATTCCGTGTAAGTATACATGCCATATCTAATATGTCCACTGTGTAATTCAATGTAATTCAATGTACTATAATTCAACGCTATTGTGTGTATGTAGTATCTATTATAGTATCTCCTCCACAAACATTTTCTCCAGTGTGGACACTCAGACACTCGGACACCCTGACACCCACACACCCCAAACTTTCAAACTTTGACATATCCTTTCGTCCCTCGCGCGCACACACACACATCAAAGCAAGCCGATGATGACATTTTTTCGGGCTTTTGCTCGGTCGCATCCACCTTTAAGCTGGAGCCCCCAAGGCCACACACTGGCCACCCACCCCCTCTTCCCTCTTTCCCCCATGTTGAGAACCCCCAGGACCCTTCATCTGCATAGACGCAACAACCTAGCAACACGATTTGCAGATCCGGAGGTTTGTGGCAACCGGCTCAACAAACGTGCTTATATATAGAGGAATTGGGTGCCCCTTTGTGCGTCTGTGCCCCCTTTCATCTAGACTCTCCTCCATTCCCACTCCTCATCTTAATTCCCCAGACTCAGGCCAAAAGCATCATCCAGTTCATCCGAGTGAGCTCTTGCGGCCGAACATCATGGGACACAAGGACAACGAAGATGGCATCCCCACCTATTGGGGGACGTCCGGCAAACATTTGCAGAGGCTCGTCACCGCCGTAGCCACCACCGACTTCCTGCTGTTCGGCTACGACCAAGGTGTCATGTCCGGCATCGTCTCCGCCCCGGCCTTCACCAGTGATTTCCCCGAGGTCGATGGTAACAGCACCTACGAGGGATTCGTCGTCTCCATCTATGCCGTCGGTTGCTTCCTTGGTGCTTGTTTCATCCTGACCTTCGGCGACCAGCTCGGTCGCCGAAAGTCCATCTTCCTCGGTGCTAGTGTCATGATCGTAGGTGTCATTATCCAGGTCGCATCTGTGCCTCCTGGCCCGGGTGCGACGGCACAATTCATCATCGGCCGTTGTATCACTGGTATAGGGAACGGTATCAATACTTCTACAGTGCCAACCTATCAAGCAGAGTAAGTATTCGCGCCCGGTACATTGTAGGCCGGTGTACACCTCTATTATCATTGTTATTATACGAAGCAGTCTTGCTAACCTTGGATTCTTTCGCAACCTACAGGTGCAGTTCGTCTCATAACCGAGGAAAACTAATCTGCATCGAGGGCGGAAACGTCGCAATCGGTACCTTGATCGCGTATTGGATCGACTACGGCTGTACCTATGGCCCCCATCCTTTCGTATGGCGATTCCCCATCGCCTTCCAATGCGTCTTCGCCATCGTCGTCATCATTCTTATGACTAAACTCCCGGAAAGCCCTCGGTGGTTGCTCACGAAGGACCGAAATGAGGACGCTGCCACTGTCTTGGCATCTCTTCACGCTGAACGACGCGACGATCCCGCCGTCCAGACACAGATGGCCGCCATCATCGATGCTATCCGGTTGTCCGGTCACGCCGGCGGTGTCACGTCTATGAGCGACCTGTTTACCAACGGTCCCACTCAGCACTTGCGCCGTCTCCTGCTGGGCGCCTCTTCTCAGATGATGCAGCAGTTGTCGGGATGCAATGCCGTCATCTACTACTTCCCCATCTTGTTCCAGAAATCCATCGGCACATCGCACAACCTGGCACTGCTTCTCGGAGGTGTTAACATGATCGTTTACTCCCTCTTCGCCACGACCTCCTGGTTTGCCGTCGAACGTGTCGGGCGCCGCAAGCTTTTCCTGATTGGCACGGTAGGCCAGTGCCTGTCCATGGTCCTCACCTTTGGTGCCTTGCTGCCCGGGACAACGGAAGCAGCCAAGGGCGCTGGCGTTGGTCTCTTCACGTACATCGCCTTTTTCGGCGCGACCTGGCTCCCGCTGCCGTGGTTGTACCCTGCCGAGATCAACCCCCTGAAGACGCGCGCCAAGGCGAATGCCACGTCTACCGTCAGCAACTGGCTCTGGAACTTCTTCATCGTCATGATCACCCCGGTGCTTCTGAGCGGCACGGGAACCATGGGCTGGGGAACCTACCTATTTTTCGCCATCCTCAACGCCATGTTCTTCCCCGTCATCTACTTCCTGTACCCGGAGACGGCGGGTCGTACCCTCGAAGAGATCGATGTCATTTTCGCCAAAGGCCACGCCGAGAAGATCAGCTATGTGCACGCGGCGAAACAGTTGCCTCGCCTCACTGCAAACGAGATTCGGGAGAAGGCTCGCGAGTATGGCTACGATATGTCGGACGAAGAAGCGAGAGTCAGTCTCGAGGAGAAGGGCGGTGCCTCGACTTCTTCCGATTAGATGATGCTTGGTTCCTCGTGGCTCCCTCTCAAGGGGCGGAGTGGCAACGTCATGACAATTTTCCTTAACCCTCATACATACCTACAGGCGCAACGACAACCAGTCAAGTCGCCGAGACAAAGCGATCGGTCCGTCGCATCAGCGACCGAAGCTTCCTACAGTATATCATACCATATTTAGAGTCGCTGTCCATCAAGGATAGCGGGCGGGTGATCTTTCTGATGCAACATTTCCTTGATACCGAACCATATCATATACCGGTTCTTCGCATGGCTTGTCATATATGAATGATATCCCCCGGGTTTCGTCAAGCGCCCGGACGCAGTTGTTTGGTAGATTTGGGGTGAGGGGTGGTGGTTGGACGGCGTTCTAGAATCCAACGTACATATACATACATACAACTAGATATTGGAATGGCGTTCTCTCTGGACCTACTGTAGTGAGTGTGTTCGAGTAGACCTAAATAAAATATCTATAAACTGTTGAAAATGAAGTTGAGGATGATATTTCTTCTGGTGACGTGACTTGACTATTTTGCTTTGCCAACAACGCACATTGGATGTCGCCAGCTTATTTCCCACAGAGTAGCATGGGAATTCTTGGCGCTCCAAATTGTAACCACAGAAATTGTAACCAGTTTTGGGCAATGCGGTGTCCACAGCGAGGTGTACAGTATGTACAGATCATATGGGCATGTAGGAATCAATACTTGTCCGCTATTCTTAGTACATTCTTAGTACTACTGCGACCGTATAGGCACTGATATACATCAATTAATTTAATTACACAGAATCAGGGGCCGCACTCACTTCTTTCAGATAAACACTTACTACTATGGACGAATAAAGACGGCGTTAAACCCGCCCATACATTTACTTACAGTACTTACTCAGCATCTCCCTATCTGCCCATCTACTTACTTATTTAATTACTTACCTAACCTGGGTACCGACCGATCGATCTAACGTGCGCCCCCAAAAAGAATGCGCGCCGCGTCCGCACCGGCCTCCTCAACCACCGGCCCGCCGCTAACGGCGCCGTCGCGCCCGGGCGCGTTTCACCTGGGGCCGCTACTGCTGCTATGGCTGCTGCTCATGATGGACGGCGCGCAAGCCCAGGACCCGACCGCCCTGCCCGTCTACCTGCCGGCGTACAAGCCCGAGAACTGGGCCGAGCTTCGGGGGAGTATCGTCGGTAGTGTGCGTTGTTGTTGTCCTGCTCTTTCTTTCTTTCTTCCATGTTTCGTTTCCGTTTTGTGATTCGAGCGCGAGTGCTGGGTTGCATTGGCTTTTCTTCTTCTTTTTAACTTTATTGTATTGCTGTTATGAGATGTAGGGGTGTGTGTGTGTGTGTGTGTGTGTGTGTGTGTATGTGTGGTTCGCATATTCATGTAAATCTATGTTTTCTGGGGATTGGGCGAGAAACGGCGTGGTTGAGTAGATATCGTTTTTATTTTACTTAAATTTCTCCTTTTTTTTTTTTTTTTTTTTTTTTTTTTTTTTTTTTTTTTTTCATGCAACTCGATGAGCATACCTACTTTCCTCTCGTTCTCAACTAAATCTCGCACGCGCAGAACGACGCCGAGACGACCTACACTGTCTTCTGTGCGCCGCCGCGACACCCAGGCAGCACCACCTGCGGGATCGCAGGCGGCGACGCGAATCCCTTTACCTTCGTCGAGGGCCCGCAGACCCTGCATTACGGGAACTCGGTCGAATCGTCGTTGTGAGTATAGCGTTTCCCTCTCTCTCTCTCTCCCTCCCCATCTACATACCTTGGCATCCGTTTGGCATGCGCCATATACGTCCCTAGTTTTTATCGTCCTTCTCCCCACAATACCCCGTCCAACATCAGCCCACCACAAGTCCCTACACACATACTGCGCTCTCGTCCGCCCCGTCCACCTACATATTCACCTATCCGACACCTTGGCCTACGTAGACGGCTTGGTCCCTACCAGGTGACCTTACCCAGGCAAGTTCGAAAGCCGCGCAGATCGCAAGGCACCTCCCTACGCCCAGTCGGATTGCCCAGACTGGCTACCGTGATCCGGCTTGAGCCGCTGCTACTTGGCACGCCATCCAACACACCCGACCCAGTCTATTATATGCCTCTACTCGAACCTAGTATTTTCCCGCCCAAACCGTGGCCTATTCTTCCTTTCTACATACCTCATGACGACATACCTATACACACACTCTTTCTCTCTCTTCCTCTCCCTCTTTCTCTCTATGTATCTCTCTTTCTAACCGACTAACCAACCCCGCTCCCCCCCCCCCTTCCAGCGCCCTAACCCTCGCCTGTGCCCTCACCGGCACCACGGCCGCCAGCTGCAGCGGCTCGACATCGGTGGCGGCGGGCTACACGCTAGCGCCGTCACTGACGGGGCCGACGCAGACCTCGCGCGCCGCCGCCGTCTACACCGCCGTCCAGTGGGGTGTCCTGACGCTCGCCGAGCCGCCCCGCACGACGACGGCGAAGGACGGGAGGACGATCACGGATTTCGCCGCCACCGCCTCCGAGACGGGTAACAAGTCCTCGTCTGCGTCCCCCGCCGCTGGCTTGTTGTGGATGGTGGTGGCGGTGGGGTGCTGGGTGGGTTTGCTGGGTGTTGGTGTGCTGTGATTGATTGGGTTTGTATGTATTTGTGTGGGCATATCTAGGTAGTTATTGAGTGATGCGGTTGCTGTACCTAGGTGGATGAGTGGATGCGTGGTTCAGCTTGGCACCTCTTGGGTGCCTACAGTAGTTAGGTGTGTGCTTGCTCTACATACAGTCGGCCGCTCGTAGCACGTGTGTGGTTGTTGGCAATGCTCGTTGTCCTATGTATCGTTGACCCGGGTGAGTTTGGCTGACTACTGCGTTGTGAGGTACTCCAATACCCACCAGCATGATTGAGGTTATCCTTCGAGCCGCGCCGAGATACTCGGGGTGAAGAGAATTCCGAAGTGGATTAATATACGCAGCGGAGAAACGGAGAGTTGGCAAGTGGATGATGGTCAGGGGTTAGGGGTCCTAGTCCTGGGTAGTGTCTCTTACTTATTATGCGCCAACTGCCAACTCTTTTCTCCTGCTTTAGATAAGCCGGTGGAGTAGGAAGAGGAATTACGTATGTCTACTATATAGTAGTATAGACATGTGATAAGTTAAGTAATTTTTTGACTTGACTTGACTCAAGTGTGTGTTTTAGGGCTTAACCTGATCTCCAGAATTACTGATGAAATTGCAAATGATTCAAGGTAAAATTTGCCACTCAACTTTGCCCTCCTTCAGGACATAGGATATTTTCGTATCAAGTTAGTAAATATCCATTTTCATCGAGCGCAATCGCGACATGTCAAAGGTTGTGACCCTACTTTCATACTTAAGCCTATCTTGCCAGTCAATGTAGAATTCGGTTGAGCGTCCAAGTAATACCTCCTTCGCCCGACGTCCTAGCTCCCCTCCGCTACCTTACACATAGTTGAGGTAGCTGATACCTAGTGTGTTCCTAAGAGGAATTCGAGCAAGGAACGCAACAATGAAAGCAGTGACATAGCTAGT
Organism: Xylariaceae sp. FL0662B; assembly: GCA_022376535.1. Classification (NCBI taxonomy): domain Eukaryota; kingdom Fungi; phylum Ascomycota; class Sordariomycetes; order Xylariales; family Xylariaceae; species Xylariaceae sp. FL0662B. Next base: position 129,790 of record JAJJKD010000116.1, read on the forward strand.
GGAGTGATGTAGTTGCAAAAGAAACTGAGATCGCTGATGTCTTACGGGATGCTTAACGCTCTTATTGGAATTCATCAAGAACCCCATGGGAGATCTAAGATTATTCAAGTCGTTTCTCTATTATGACAATGCTGCCTCGGATCAGTTCTGATGAGATCCAGATGTTAAGGGAGCCTTGACGTATCTTTATGAGAAAAAGGCTCAGTCGGTCGCCCGAATTATCGAGGTCAATAGATTGGGGAAGCGCAAATCTAAGTCGAGCCCATTCAAACTAGACCTTTCGGATAAGCCTCCTGAATACATATCGTATGCGATCAGTCTCCGATCAACAGGAGACACAAGGCAAGCTGATATTGGGATCTCGGCACTTAGCTACTATTAGTGTAGAAGATCATGATCTCAGATAGGCTGAATCAGCTCGATACGCCTGGGAAATTGTATTCGTTCATGGGGTAGTCCCTGAAAATAACCAACGAGGGGTCTTGTCGTCTCGTCTTCAGCCAACATGCCCAACAAGTGTCTTACGATTTGGCTAAAAAGGGGGGGGGGGGGGGGGTGTAAGGACAAACCTGAGACCCTCGTGCCTTAACTGATAGCTGATAGGTCGAATACACACTGCTGTAGGATTCCCACGCTAGAAATACTAAATGGCGTGTATGGTTTGTTGTTGGGTTATTGTTACATCGTCATGTAGATAGGATAATGCCTTATATAGTCCAAGTAGGCAGTACCTATAACAACGTAGGCCAATGAACACAGCCACAGCGAGGCACGGCGGCATTGTCTCTCATTGGCCAACTTTCCGCTGACTGAGGGAGGCATCCATGTTGTGTGGATGTTAATTGGTTGATTGAGCTAACCCAAGAGAACTCTCTCAAGTTTACAGAGTATCAGAGGACTTTCTGGCGCTATCTAGGCTTGTACTCAGATATCACACACCACGTTATCTCGTAATAATTCAAGACAATTCAAGGTTAAAAACAACACCTGCCCTACCCCGTAAGTTAGTACACTAGCTGTGCTTGGTTATCCCACCTAGTTATTACGCTCACCAGCGACGATGAACGAACTGGTCTAACGTGTTTATGCTACACCTTTCCCGCAAATAATTGTAGGTATCATTACACGCCTCGAGCGAGTACCTCGAACTCGACGACGAGAGAATCCTCTTCCTGCCATCTCACCAAACATAGACTGTCGAGGCGTCCCGTATGCCATTAGTCAATTCGCCAATTTTCCCAGATAAGCAACAAGCCGGCGTGTACGGACGGGTTTCTTATGTATCTTCGCTTTTTTTCAGTTGATTCTCTTTTACAAGACGTGGGTGGACATCTTGCTTTATCGGAAGGAGGGGGGGGGGATGCTACTGTAGTCACTTATATTATTGGGATATAGTGTTTTTAAGATAGGGAACCGTGTTCTGAAGACACGTAACTTTAGATCTGGAAGACCTTGGTTAGCTTGTCTTCACCCCCATCTTGAAGATGGGAGATCTTAGATCTCAATCAACTATCTTGACTCTTACGCCTCTTGCATCTAGTAGCAAGGACGAAGGAACCCCGGGGAGCTGGAGAAATGGGGTTGTTATTAAGTGTCCTATGATCCCATCAATCCTTTTTGGAACCTCGACGGCGACTCCGCACACTCTCGTGACTACTAGTATAGCACAGAAGGCGGACATCAAGGTGGTCTGGTTAGTGTAATCTTGTTTAAGGCGTAAGTTCTTCGTTGGAAAGATTGAAAGCGTTAGTTCCTTTCCATTTGGTCTGTGTTCAAGTGAAAAGAACAACGGATTCATAGCAGTTGCTCTTGTGAATTCGATAAGTACAGGCCTGGCCTCCTAGAATTGTCCTTCCATAAGAGTTGGTGCTACCATAGCGCAACTGTACCATGTGTGCTGTATAAGTGAGGAAAGAAGAAGGAAGCGGGCTCTTTTAAAGCAGTTTAGGAAAAGTATGCTGTCGACAACGTCTCTTCTTGTCTCTTCTTGTCTCTTGTCTCTTCACATCGAACCACAAGAATCAATTCACCCGTTGCAAAAGCGACGCCGCTATTGCTATTCGGCAATATCCCCTTATGTTTACTACGACATCATTAAGAAAAATCCATTCAATCCAGTATCCATTCATAACAATGAAGCTAGCAATGGAGCCAGTATCCTCCTCGAAAACCCCACCTAAGCCAGAGCAGCTCTGGTTCTTCCTAAGTGAAGATATATCGCACTCGGAGTTCTTCCAGGTTTCAAGAACCTTCTCTCAGGTTAAGACGATGAACTTGACTATCACGGCAGCAACAACAACTAGGGACCTTGACTGGCTCTAACCAGCAGTAGAATGAATGGCTCTAGGGCGCGATCTGCTGTAGTTCGAGCTATCTCAAGGTGTGTTGTTGATGGATGGATAGAGGTGTTGCAGGAGGTGCTGCAGGAGGTGCTAACTAAGGTGTGTGTGGTGTGCTTAGTCAGCTGCCACTGCCATGATATTAACCCTCGTCGTCTGCCGCAAAGATCAAGGGTGAGCGAGGAGAATTCGCTTTCTCCATGCATTCCGAGAGCATGGCAGCGGCCGTCCGACTCTTGTCCGGGGATGAGAGCATCATCGCGACATAGGTACAATCTATATTACCAAAGGGGCAATTGTGCCTTGATAACCATCCACAAAGTCAAAGACCCATCGCCAAATAGCTCCCACTATCCCAACCACGAGGATTCGCTGGCGCAGAGGCGCAAAGCGACGGTTGGCCACCCCCACACTAGCGAGATGGATGATGTAGTGACTGTCACCAGTCACTAGAGCCATGGTCTGGGACCGGTCCAGTAGGGAGATGACGGGGTAATGTTCCGCATTCGCTCCTCGGCAGCGGCGAACTTTGCCTCGTCAATAGGTTCGCCCGAGGCTCGTGCCCATTCCTGGTCAATGATGTAATAATAATCCTCCATCTCAGGGAAATCTTGGGCGTTGCAAACGTCCTTTATCTTGCGCTCCGGGGGTAATTCCCTTTCGTACCTATCCCGAAAGATGTGGAAATACGCAAAGGCATCGTATGCTTCGTAACGCGGCCGGTTATCCCTAGAGTCAAGGAGCGGAAGTGGGCATGGGTCACGACCTGATTCAGAGAGTAAGAATCTGATTAGGTCACGATACTGGGACTCAGTAGGCGGATAAAGCGTCCTTGGGCCGCTGAAGCGGTTGGCGTGGAGGAATACCCTCCTGATCTTGTATGCTCGTTAGAAGGTTGATGCGCTATTATTACTTAGATTATACCAGATAATAGTGTTTACTTACCTCGGATTCAGATTCGCCTCGATCAAATACAACTACACCGCCAAAAATCTTGGCCTCGGCCCAATAACCAACGACATCTGCAATGCCGTGGGGGTATTGATGGCTGGCTTGGTAATGCCAATGGAAGAAGGTTGTAGCCGGAGGCAACAGACGTGCGGCATATGGCTGATCTTCCGGTAAATGAGAAAGTGCTTCTTCCAGCCAGGTTTCGTGCTCCTGATGCTTATGGACACCGTCATCAAGCTGGTACAGGTGAACAGCAACCTGATGGCACGCAACCGCGGTCAACTCGATCAGGCGTAGGTTAAACTCATCAGAATCGAGAGCTGAGTTCTGGAAAGCTTGAACGGCCTAAAACGTTACGTCTTCTTAGGTATGTAGAATAAGCCGGCCACAGAGACTTACGTGTGGATCGAAGCCTATGGTCAACGGGTTGAAGTCTGCTCGCAATCTCCTCGTCTTCTCCAAGACACCGTCACATAACGTTTTGTGGTCATTGATTGGGTTGTTGTTGTTGTTGTTGTTGTTGTTGTATTGTTTAACGTCTGAGCTGAAGTGGTATGAACCTCCTCCGGCGACCTCCCTAGGGGTATGGGACGTGGTAAATTATAATTATAACTATAATTATATAAAGCCATCTCGTATTTCGGGGGACTTATTATTTCCTAAGCAGTAGCCGCTACTTATTGGTCTTGCTGCTTTATTTTGGTATAATTCCAATTTTCAGTATACTTTTAGGGGCGTAAGGGTTTTCTTTCCGCCCGGTTAGTCTTTTATTTCTATAGGTTTTATTAATAATGCTTTTTTAACTAATAGTTATATTTTTCCCCTTTTTATATTTTTATTTTTTAAATAAATCCGTAATTTTATAGATCCTTTTTCCGTATAATAAAATAAAATAAAATAAAATAAATATAAAAAAATGTCCCTTTTTACGCCAGCCCTATTAGGGTAACTATTTCTAATTTTTTTTTTCCCTATTTTTTAATGCTTTTAACGCTTACCTTTTTTCGGCGTTTTTTTAACGGTAGTACTATTCCCTTTTCTTTTTAAAAAAGGGATATATTTAATTATAGTATTTTATAGCTTTATAAAATTTTTAAAATTCCGGGGGGTTACGTATTAACTATTATTAATATGTATTTTTATTTAATAAAGCTATTAATTTAAATTAATAAAACTTTATCGGTTAGTTATTATTATTTTATTTATTATTATTTGGTTTTTTAAGCAGTTTTAAGGATTTCGGCTAGTTTTTTTATAATAGTTTAATTTTAATATAATATATTAAATAATTTAGTCCTTTATTTTATATTTTTATAGAATAAAATATATAGGTATAGTAGATTTTAACTTTATAATAGTTATAATATTTATAATATTAGCTATGGTTTTTATAAAAAGATATTATATTTAAATATTAGTTTAGGGTTTTTTTAGGCATCTTAAAAGTTAGGGGGTATTTTTTTAAGGTATAAGTAATTTTTATTATTTTAAATCCGCTAAAAATATAGGTTTTTTACTATTATTTTATCGCTTTAATTCGGATAATAGTTTTAGCCGTTATTTTAATTTTTATAGCTATCGGTACTATATTTAGGTCTTTTAGCCTTTTTATAGTTCCTTTTTTAGCTAATTTATTTGCTATTTTATTACCTTTTATATTATAATATTTTAGGTATTATTTAAAAGAGGCGTTTAGTTTATTTAGCAGCTTATAAATTTTAATAAATACTTTTTAGGAAGAGTCGGGGGCGTTTTTTTAGGCATTTTAAATAGCTGCTATATTATTAGCGTAAAGGGTAATATAGCTTTTTAAAAAATACCTAACCGTTTTTTTAAGGCCTTTTAGGGCTTTTAAGGTTTCGGTATCGAATATTATTCCGTAAAGGTTTATTCTTTTTTTTTTTTTTTACTATTTTATCCTATTTTTTATATATTATATATCTATAGTTTAGGCCTTTTTTAATTTATAATCCGTTAGAAAATATTGTAATATTTTAAAGGGACCTTTTTATAAATTAGCTTTTAAAAGCCTTTATAGTATCCTTTTTAATAATATTTCTCATAGGGTTTATTTTAAAGCTTTATATAAACTTTAAGGGATATAATACGTTTTATTCGATATAAAAGAAAAATTAAATAGCTAATTAAAAGCTTATAGTAGCCCTTTATAGTTATTTTGCCTTTTTATTTTTTGCGATTTTTTTAAGGGCTATTTTTATAGCTAATAAATATTTTTTATATACTATTTTAAGCCGGTATATATACCTATATTTAGCTTATTTTAATGCGATATTTATTATAGGTATATTAATTATTATAAATAATACGTTTTTTAAAAATGTTTTTTAAATTAATAGGACTTTTTTAATGGCTTTTATTAGCGTTTTTTATATTAATATAACGTATTTATTTAATCGAATATTAATTAGGGCTATTCGGGTATTAATTATTTTTTTAATTAAGCCTTTTTGGCCTTTATATTATATTTTATATTTATATAGTAATACGGGAAATAATATAATATTTACGACTTTATAAAGCCCTATTATTAAAGGGCCTTTTATTACGGCTAAAAGGGCTTTAATATAGTTAGATATTTTTATTATTTTAGTCGCTTATATTTTTACGTACT